>CAUYRT010046648.1:0-12042 GCA_963574885.1 Lepilemur ruficaudatus | reverse complement strand
CCTTCTCCCCAGCGGTTTCGGGGTGCGTTGTCGTTGCCGTACCCACCGCCCACAATAGTCCCCCGGGCTCCCCTTTGTTCCACTGTCCAAAAAAAAAAAAAAAAAAAAAAAAATAGGGGTTCGGTTTTCTTGTTCATTATGGACCAAGCCAAAAGGGTTTTCTTAACAGGACAGAAGGCAGAGATGGAGATTAGAGATAAGGAAGAACTTGAAAGCAAAAGGTTTGAAATTTTGGCATGAAGAGTCCTTGGGAGTTATTTTCCCCTGGAAGGCATGAGTCACACCAAATGGACATGGTGTAGTAGAAAGGGCATCGTCTTTGGAGTCAAACCTGGGTTCAAATCTTAACTCTGCTTATCAGCTGTGGGGCCTTGGGTGAGTTAACCTCTCTGATCCTCCGTTTCATCTGTGAAATGGTTTAAGAATATCAGCCTTATAGGGCGGGTGTGATAAACAAATGGAATAAAGCCCACGAAAAGCTCCTGCTGCCCCCTCATGGGAGCTCCTGGGGTCTCGCTGGGGCAAAACCCTTCCCCTTCCCCTTCTGTTCCCACGGTTACCTTCCTCCCACCTGAATTGTGCGGGGATATCAAGAGGCAGGGAGACAGATTCATTCAATATTCATTTATTAAGCACTAAGTATGTGTTAGGCACAAGGAATGGAATTTAGAACAGACAGACCTCATCTTTCCCCTCATGGGCTTTTCCATCCAACGAAGGAGACAGACAAAACAGTTCACCAAAAAAACCCTTAAATTACAAATTGTAATTGATCTAATTGATATCATGAAGGCATAAAAACATCTCGGGGGATGGCAGTGGGTTCTGTCCAGGTAGGTGGGCAGGGAGGGGGGCAGCATGCAGGGAAGGGCAGACGCAATCCTGGTGGTGGGAACAGCATGCGCAGAGGGAACAGCATATGCCAAGGCCCTGAGGCTGGAGACGGGTCAGCCTGAGGGAGCTACTGAAAGGAGGCCCTCCTAGCCAGGAAGAGTGGTAAGAGGGGAGGTTGGGCTTTGATAAGTCAAGGTAAGGAGCTTGGATTTGCATTTTGTTTTAAGTGCAAAATGGGCTATTAAGCAAGTAAGTGACATGATCTAATTTGTAAAGGTGTTTCTGGCCCCAGCTCTAGGGGAGTTCAGAATTTTTCTCTGCTCAGATTCCTCAGTGAGGTCCTCCACTCTCCTACACAGGCCCTGGCAGAGTGGGTAGAGAGTCCAGGCTGTGTGCTCAGAGAGATAGGTTTTTGGAAGTGCCCACTTAGGTGGTATGTGCAAAAGCCCAGCCTACCACCTTATGATTTGGTGCCACCCACTCGAGCACGTTTCCAACCCCACCCTCCACCCCCCTATCCCTGATCTTCTGGCTGGCTGGGAGCCCCTTGCAGTGAGGTAGGGAGAAAGCAGGGCTGCCCTCCTTGGAGCAGGTGTGGTGAACGTCCACAACAGCTGAAGCCCAAGCTGTGAGTCAAGCCTGCGTCATTCTCCCCTTCAGTGAAGTGCTCACCCTGATTGAGAGGGCAGGGGTACTGCCAGATCAACGCCAGAAAGCTGCATTCTATACCCCTGCTCAGGCCAGAAACCCCAAGCGCTGGGCCCAGCATGCCCTCTCTGTGTTGGGACAGACAGACTGCCCCCAGTCTTTCAGAACCCTTGCGTCTGCAGAAAGGGATAAGGCTGTTCTGGTGCTTCTCTGAGGACCAGTCACGGGGAGCTTGCAGCTTCCAGCAGCAGTTTCTCTCTGTGAAGGGCTGAGGCCCTGGACCATGCCGTTGGGCCTGCAGGCTGCAGGAGAGAGGGTCCCAGTGAGCCCTCAAGCCTCCACCTTGCCCTGTTACCCAGTCTTGGGCTGAAGAGAGAGCCAAGGGTACAGTGCATAGACATTCACACTGAGCATCCCAGGGAGAGGAATTCAGGGCTTTTCTGGGACTGAGGTGCTAATGAAACAGCTCTTGAGCCCAACCTTGGAGTCCCAGCCATTGACGTCAACAAAGTTGAAATGATGTAACCTGACTCTCCTCCTGGGGGGACGTGCAGGGACCTGGGGACGGGGGGTGGGGGGGGAGGAGTGGCCAGGAGGCTGACTAGTAGACAGAACTCAGGGCCAGCCCAGCTTAGGCCAGGACAGGACAGGGTGGGGTTCCCTTGACATTGGTGTCACAGAAGAATTTGGGGGTTAGGGGCTTCCGGGGGGTGGGATGTGTTATCTGAGTGAGTGGCCCAAGTCCTTTCTGAAAGCATTTATCCGGCACTACAGTCACCATCAGGTAAGGCAGAGGGCTTCTTCTGGACGAGGGTAACATAGCCCCGGGGGTGAGCAGCAGCACTACCGTGGTGGTGTCCCACTGTCACACGGGGGTTCACATGTGCGCATACGTGTGTGCATCCCTGTGCATATGCACATATCACCCCATGTGGGGACGAGATTCAGCCTGGCCACATCTGGATGTGCAGCTGAACTCCTGTGGCCTCACTGGGGTGGTCTGTATGGGTTTGATATACCGGGGTCAGTGGGGCAGCCTGGCCTGTGGCTTCCTTCCTCTCCTCACAGCCCCAGCCCTAAGGAAATGCTGGGGAGGTCCCTGGGGGTGGCCTCTCGTCCCTGGGGTCTGCGATGGGGTACAGGGCCTAGAGCTGTAATTCTGCCTTTGGGTTTTCCAGGTGGATTTTCTGATTGAAAATGACGCAGAGAAGGACTATCTCTATGACGTGCTGCGGATGTACCACCAGTAAGTGTGCCGGCTCTGGCTCCCGTGGGCCACTCATGTTCCTGTCTTCAGGGAGCCCTGGCATGGGTTGCTCTGAGGCAGAGGAGCTCAACAGGCAGATGCTCAATGCTCCTGGCAATCAAATGGTCACGCCATTCACTCATTGTAGCAAATATTAATAGGTACACAGATACTTTGTACTTGGCTCTGTGCTAGGGGCGAGGGTCGAGGGGTATACTTGTGAGCAAGGCCGCCTGGTCTCTGCCCTCAGGTTGTTCACAGTCCGATGGGGGAGGCTGTCAAGTAGCCAGACAGGTTCAATCAAGCGTGATTGTTGGGACAGAACTAGAAATGTCAGCTGGCCCCAGCCCCTACACCAGATGTCTCTGGTCACCCACGTGCCTTTGGATTCATTCTGTATACATTTATGCTGGGCACCCTGCAGGACCTGAAAATGAATAAGATCCATGTTCTTTCCTTCAGGGACTCATGGCCTGGTGGGGGGAGATGGACAGACACCACAAACACAAAGACAAAAACTGCCAAGTCGAGCCAACCGCAGAAATGTGAAGAAAGGAGTTTTCATTGTAACTGCAGGGGGTGTGGGAGGAGGATCAGGGAGGCTTGGGCTAGGCTTTGAAGGACAAGTAGAATTTCGATAGGTAGAATATCAGGGAAGGGTGTTCTAGGATGAGGGATTAGCAACAGCAAAGGTGCGGGGGCGTGAAAGCATAGGGCATGGATGGAGAATGATGTGTAATGATGGGGGAGTAGCACTTGGGGTACACAGGGACCATAAATGGCCACAGGCTGAGAAGTTCCATGGAGACAAGTCACAGAGGGCTCTGAGCCTGCCGAGAATGGATTTTGTCCCCTGGGTAGTAGGGAGCCATCAAAGGCTTATAAGCAGGGCAGTGACTTACATTTAGAAAAGATTAGATGAGATGAGCAAATCAGCAGACGGCTGGAGATGGCCAAGGTCTGGACAGTGTGAAGGAGGAAGCATGTGACAGATATGGCGAGGGTAGAATTTACAGAGCTCGGCAGCAGGTCGGAGTGGAGATAAGAGTATGGGAAGGGCTGTTGACACCGCACACAGAGGCTTCCTGTCTGGAAAGACCCTGGACTTCAGAACTAGGCAGTGCTGAGTTTGAAGTCCTGGCTTGATTTCATCCGCAAAATCGGTTAGCAGTCCCCTTCTTGCTGGTTCCTTGTGATATTTATATGAGAGAATAAAGCTGTCTGAGGCACCTGGCCCAGAGTTAGAGGCTCTGGGCTTTTCAGGAGAGTTCTCTTCAATTCCTAGGCCTGGGTCTAGCGGGTGGGGGACCTAGGCTGGGACTGCTTCCTGGGTCCCAGAGGTCATGGCCAGGGGTGAGGTCCCAGGCATGCCCCACATCTCTGCAGGACCATGGACGTGGCCGTGCTCGTGGGAGACCTGAAGCTGGTTATCAATGAGCCCAGCCGCCTGCCTCTATTTGACGCCATCCGGCCCCTAATCCCGCTAAAGCATCAGGTGGAATACGACCAGCTGACCCCCCGACGCTCCAGGTGCAGAGGAAGCCCCCAGGTTGGAGGCAGGGGGTGGGAGAGGTGGCCCTAGGATGGACAGAGTCCCTCGCTAGTGGGAGGGGCAGCACTGGCGGTCAGGCTGACCCATCACCGACCTCTCCTGCCATGGCAGGAAACTGAAGGAGGTGCGTCTAGACCGTCTGCACCCTGAAGGCCTCGGCCTCAGTGTGCGTGGTGGTCTCGAGTTTGGCTGTGGGCTTTTCATCTCTCACCTCATCAAAGGCGGTCAGGCAGACAGCGTCGGGCTCCAGGTAAGCGGGCAGAGTCCGGAGCAGGGAGCCAGGACCTCAGGCTCCTGCCTCCCCCCTGACTCATCCACTAGACTGGGGGTGCAATGCATTCACTCATTTTTCCGAGCCTTCGGGGGAGGACAAGGCTGACGCATCCTGACAGCTGTTCGTAGGCCTGTAGAAATCAGGCCACAGGCAATTGCCTGTTGTCTTGAGTCAAGCTGGGAACCTGGCCACTGCCTCCTCCCGGCTGCTGCTGCTGCGCTTCACCACCCCTCCCTACTTCCCAAAAGAGGAATATAGTGATGTCCAGACACTTGTGTTTTGGATATGTCACCTTTTCCCAGCAGGGAAAAAGAAAGCCCAGGATAGTGTGATGTATAAGAGAATAGACTCTGAAGTTGGATGACTCAGGGTCAAATCCTGCCTTTGCTATTCATTAAGCTGTGTGACTTTGATGACATGAGTTAACCCTGTGCCTCAGTTTCCTCATCTGTAAAATGGGAGGATGATAATGCTATCTCCCCCATCAGGTTGCATGAACACTAAATGAATGAATATTAGAAAGTGCTCATAACAGTGCCTGGCACATAAATGCTGTGAGTTTCCTAAGTAAACAGACAGTGGAGGGTTTGAGAAACACCTTTTATGGGCCGGGTAACATGCTCACAGCCAGTCCTCGCTATATGCATTGACTGCGTCATCCCCAGTTTACAGAGTTAATAGAGGCTGAGAGGCCAGAGAGTGGCAGAGCCAGGATTAGAACCTGGGTCTCTGACTGGCAAGCCCAGAAATCTCTCTTCAGCATCCCAGGTGCCTCTTGCTTGGGGTCCCCACACCTCAGTGCCTGAGCAGAGATGGGCAGACCTCCAAGTCTCACTCCTACCGGAGCCCAGAGCTGTGTTTTTGGATGTGCAAATAAAGGAGGCCCCCCCCTACCACGTCCCAGGGCTTCCAGCGTGTTCGTTATCAACATCCCAATCTGGCTGCCAAGGCGGGGGGTTCGGGGGGCTGGAGGGCTAACAGTACAAGACACCATGGAGTGGGACATGGAAACAGGGAGCTGACAGACATCGCTTTGTTCTAAATCCCTGTCTCACGGCTCGCCGGTGGCGTCTGAAATTTCAGCCCCTTCATTATTCCTTTCCTCTGCGGCACATTTTCCAGCCCAGAAACAGCCAGGGGAGAAACATAATGAGCTCCTCTCTTGGCGTCAGCCGAGGCCCTCTTTTTTCCAGCGCGAGCTCTCCTCCTAGGACAAGCGTTTCTCAGTGGTGCCTCCGTGGCCAGGAGCATCAGACCTTTTGAGGGCACTTAGAGTTTTACCTTCCCGGCTGTTTCTCAGGCTTCTGGGTTATCGACCCTTTCTCTGGCTGCCGGGTTCATCTCTCCTTTGTGCTGCTGCCCCTCAGATCGTCATATCACCGTGGCCCCGGCACAAAGGGCCTTTTGCAGGGCTCCATGCAGGGCGAGAGGGAGAGGAAAGTCGATCCTGCAACCTGAGCCAGGGGCCATGTGGGAATCATTCTCACCAGGGTCCTCTGGGCAAGTTCCTTTTAAGAACAAGACAGGGAACTTTCCTCAGGGGAGCCTGGGGGGAAATGGCTGCATCCATTGACCTGTCTGGGGTTTGCGTTTCTGGGGAGAGCTCATATTTGAGAGCAGCTGGGAGAAGATTCTAGAAGGCAGCGGAGGTGCAGCTTCAGATGCAGTCTGGCTGGGCAGATGACCCTGTGCTGATTTGATGTGTGAGGCTGTTGGACCCTCCAATGGGACCTAGTCCTAGGGGTCCATCCCTCCCCTCTTGTCCCCCTGCTGGAGATACTTGAGATTTTTTTCAAGAATGTCCTGCCTTAACTATGTCCTCTGCCCTGAACAGGGCAGCCTGTGCTATACAACTTGCTGTGTATTCTAGGACTACAAAATTACTCTCTGTGCCTTGGCTGTCCCAGCTATACAATGGACAGAATAATCCTTGCCTTCGTTTGGAACTTGTGGGTTCCGACAGGTGGCAAGGATCCAGGAGGCAGGACACAGGGAATTGCAGCCAGGCTTGGCCAGGCGCCCTTCTCTTGTGCTTCCAGACACCCAAGAGACCACACTTGTCTGCCAGGGATACCTGACTTCAAATCCCAGCACCAACACTATTCACTATCTGGGCAACCTTGAGCAAGGTACTTCACCTCTCTGAGCCTCAGTTTCCTCATCTGATTAACACAGACACAAATTCCTACCCTGCAGAGTTGTAAAAAAATTAGGTGCAAGGAGCTTGTCCAACTTCTCTCCTCGAATTAGATGTCCCCAGAAATCTTTAGCAATCCCCCCATTGTGCCTTTTTGAGCCTCGCCACTCCTGTCAGGTCCCCAGGGAGATTGAGATCTGTGTCTAGGAGTGGGAGGGAAGTGTTCCTGGCAGTAGTGAGAAGGTGACTCTGTGGGAGTGTTGTAGAGCAGTGGTCCCCAACCTTTTTGGCATCAGGGACCGGTTTCGTGGAAGACAATTTTTCCACGGACCTGGGGGCGGGGGGCGGCAAGGAGGTAGAGCTCAGGTGTGAGTGATGGGGAGCGGCTGTAAATACAGACGAAGCTTCGCTTGCTCACCCACTGCTCACCTCCTGCTGTGTGGCCTGGTTCCTAGCAGACCACAGGCTGGTACCAGTCTACAGACTAGGGGTTGGGGACTGCAGCTACAGAGGATGAGAGTTGCCTTAGAGGACCCCTCGGAGGCTGTGTGCCCAGCCCATACCTGCCCGGTCCCACAGGAAGTCCAGCTTGCAACCCCCATATGTTCCAGCATGTCACCAAAGGGTCAGCACATGTGGTTTGAGGTAAGCCCCCAGCTGACCTGCACTGGCCTTAGGCAAGTGAGGGACATCCGGGACCAATCCCTGTTTTGCAGCTACCGGCTGTATGACCCTGGACAAAACATCACTTCCTTGGGCCTCTGTTTCAGCTGATGTCTGAGGGTCCCTCCCACCCTGTGATTATTAACTGAGGAGCTTCAGAATTGAGCCCCAGGGCTGAGGTGCCTGGGGGAGTCAGCAGTAGTGTGCAGCGGATGTGGGGGGAGTCTCACCATGGATCTGCATCCAGGGCTGGCCCCGCAGCCCCCTGAGTCCCCATCTACCAATCTGCTGTGGCCTAAGCCAGGAGAAGAGGGACCTGAACAGAGTATTCGGGCCCTGGCCCAACTAGTGGTAACGACAACAACCATTTATGGAGCACTTACTGTGTGCCAGGCGCTGGCCAGCTTTACATGCACAAGTTCACTTAATTCTCACTGCAGCCACAGTATTCCCCATTTTACAGATAAGGAAAACTGAGGTTCAGAGAGTTCAAGAGATTTATCCGAGGTCACATAGCTAATAAAAATAAAAGAAGGGACTTGCACCCAGGATATCTGATGCCAAAGCCCTGTACTCATGCACTGTTCTTTGCTTGCTCCCAGAATAGGCATTCAGAGGTCAGGGCCATGGCAGAGTTAAAACATTCATCAAGTTTCCATCAGTGGAAAAACAGATCATGTGTGTGTGTCAGTGATGGACACTTGGGTCAGGAGTCACAAAATCTCCCCCCTCAGTCACAGTGTTGTAGTGACTGACAGAGACGGGCGAGCCTGCTTCCCAAGGGCGGGCAAGACAAAGTTTGGGCAAGAGCTGCTTAAAGCTGGGTTAAGGGTCAGCCTTTACATGGATTCCAGAACCTGGTGGAGCCCCAGTGGGATGTAAGGGGCACCGGAGTGAGTCTTACTCCCAGCTCTGCCACCCGCATGCTCTTCCCCTCCCCCCCATCCTGGTTTCTCCATCTGTAAAATGGGGCAGAAAGGCTGCTTGGAAATGCCACCTGTCCTGGGATCCCTCTGGCTGATGGAAGGTGGGTTGGTTGTGACAAGGTACTGGGACACATTTTAGAGATTGAATCTGGCGGACAGCATGGCTGTGGTTCCCTTTTCTGGAGACCGGCGGGAGCATCTGGTGGCGAGCCCACGCAGCTGCCTGACTCCCTCCCCCACCACACACACACCTGCTGCTCCTTCCCTCTCTGCGGCCAAGGTAGGGGATGAGATTGTCCGGATCAACGGGTATTCCATCTCCTCCTGCACCCACGAGGAGGTCATCAACCTCATCCGAACCAAGAAGACTGTGTCCATCAAAGTGAGACGTGAGTGAGGCCAGAGCAGGCGGGGCTCAGTGCTGGTGCGAGGGAGGCAGCAGGGGTCCCCAGCTCCAGGGGGAGGAAGGGAGGGCAGAGGAGCCATGCTAACCGCTGTGCCTTTCCCCCCTCCTGCAGACATCGGCCTGATCCCTGTGAAGAGGTGAGCAGGCCCCTCCTAGAAGGCAGATACTTCCTGTGGGTGCAGGGTCCTGGTAGCAGCCCTGGGGGCTGGTCCCACCATACCACTCTGCTCCTGGGCCAGTGGAAGCTGGAGGCTCCAGATGTGGCAGATCTGTACTTCGGACCTGGCCCCTCAAACATCTCCTGCTAACAACCGCCCTTCTATTTTCCCTTGCCACCAGCTCTCCCGACGAGCCCCTCAAGTGGCAGTATGTGGATCAGTTTGTGTCAGAATCTGGGGTAAGGGCCGGGACCACCTGTGATGGGGTTTGGATGGGGTGGTCTTTGAGGAGGGTCGGGCAGTCCTGAAGGGAGGGCTTGCTCTAGGGATGTGCCTCAGGGGCTTCACGTGGGCCCCCAGGGCATCCAGCGTGCCCCCGTGTGGCTGTGGGCCCCCAGCCAGAGCGGGCTGGTGCAGACACACCCCCAGGGACAGAATGGTGATCCCGGCCTTGTGAATGCAGCAGCTTTCACTCTGAAGGCCGCACAAGCTCAAGAGGCCATTGCATGCATGTGGACACCCAGTAACCTGCCTCTATCCCTCTTCCAGGGCGGGCGGGGCAGCCTGGGCTCCCCCGGGAATCGGGAAAACAAGGAGAAGAAGGTCTTCATCAGCCTGGTGGGCTCCCGGGGCCTTGGCTGCAGGTGGGTGGCAGGCATGCCCGGGCTCACTCATGGCCAGTAGACCCCGGTAGGCCCCTGACACCTTTCCCCTTTCTCACTGCTGCTTCTGAGCAGATGCTTGCCCACCAGGGGTGTGACTTGTCCACTGGTGAGGACACTTCTTGGTGCCTAAGTTCTCCTCTGAGCTTCACAACAGCCTTGCAGGCCAGAGGGGCAGCTCTCATAGGTCCCATTTTACAGATGAGGAAATTTAGGCCCAGAGGCAGAAGCAAGTTCCTTTGGTGGGTGGTTGAGTCACTGCAAAAGGATCTTGTTTGCCTGGTCATCTCTGTCACAGTTCCCTTGTCACTTACTACCTGTGGGCTTCCTTAAATGGCAGCCAGGGAGTTCCAAACAGGCATTGGGCCACACAGGGCATTCTTATTAAACACACAGGTGCTGTGGTCGCTCAGATCTCAGTTCCAGCCCTGCATTTCCACTTAGGAGCTACAGAATCTTAGACCAGTTACTTGACCACTCTGAGCCTCAGGTTCTCCCTCTATAAATTGGGGATAGTAATTCGCACATCACACGGCGGTTGTGGAGAAAGTAAAGTACCAAGCTTAGTGCCTGGCAGGTAGTAAGCAGTTGGTAAATATTATGTAAGCTATTATTATTTGTTACTCTTATTTCCTTTCATTCACGTGTATTCAGTGCTTTTGTGCCAAGCATAAGTGATAAAAAGTCTCTCTAGGAGGTGACGGCCAAATACGGAAGCCAACCATGTAAATCGTTAAAGGGTGACAAGGACTCTAAAGGAGCTGCATTCTGGGTCAGGGATGGCAAATATGTTTCCTGTCTGCCTAATCAATTAGTGGAGGCCAAGGCTGCTGTCTCCAGGCTGGGTGGGAAGGAGTGCTGTGACGGATGTGGTGTCAGCCACAGATCTGGGAGGGGAGGGTAACAGTGCAAGTGCCAACCTTGCTGTAGCTGTCATAGGACACTGAGAATGGAGCAAATGGCTTAGTCTTGGGATAAGATAAGGGGTCTTGCAAAAACCTTATAGAGCAGATAGCGTTTGAGACTCAACAAATGAACAGGAAAGTGCTGGAAAGAAAGAAGAAACAGCATATGAAGCGTATTGGGTGAGGGGCTGGGTAGGGGAAATTATAAGTCTTCTGTGGCTGTCACCCAGGGTTGCAGTGGAAATTGGGCTGGACGGGCAGACAGAGCCTGAAGAGGTAGGCAGTGGAGGGCCTTGGGTCCTGAGCTCGTGGGTGACCTGCATCCTGAGGCCTGGACACCCGGGTGGAGGGACAGGACATTGAGAATGAGTAAGTGCTGCAGGGCACAAACAGCAGGGCAAGGCCTCACGCATTTCCCGTCTCCCACAGCATCTCCAGCGGCCCCATCCAGAAACCCGGCATCTTCATCAGCCATGTGAAGCCTGGCTCCCTGTCTGCCGAGGTGGGGCTGGAGGTGAGTGAGCCGGGGCTGGCCCCAGTGCACGGGGTCATACTGATCCCACCGCGATGGAGGCGCGTGCCTCCCAAACAGCCCTCTCTGGCGGTCACTGGGTGAGGAAGCTGCAGGAAGGACTCACAGAGGCAGGACGGGTGACCCTCCGCAGTCTTCTCCATCTCCAAAGGTCATTGGTCCTGAGCTTGGGGATGTTGAAATAGTAATCAAAGAGTTGACATTCAGTGAGTGATTACTTACATTGGATGTTGCTCTGTGCCCTTTACACTGCATGAGAACTCGGGACTATCATGATCACCATCTTACAAATGAGGAAACTGAGACCCAGAGAAAGTAGGTGATTTTTCCAGGATCAGGTACCTAGTGTGGCAGGGCTGAGAGTCAAACCTAGGTGGTCCAATGCCAGAGCAAGGCCTCTTAACCTCTTCTTTGGACAAGTTACTTCATGTCTCTGTGATTCAGTTTCCTTGCCTGTAAAATGGAGATAATAGCACCTTCTTTCTAGGGTTGTTGAGTGGATTAAATTAATTAACACATATGCTAGAACTGTGCCAGGCACGGTGATCGATGAACGTTAGCTATTCTATTACTGTGATGATTCAGCACAGCCTCTGCTAGATGAGAAACCCAAAGGCTCCTGTGTCTACAAATTGAGATTTCCAAAGCAAATGTCATCAATTTAGCCAGAGAAATGAACCTCTAATGGTGTAATATTTGGTCACTGATGAGATAGTTATGGGTTAGGGTGTACTTTAAAATAACTAAAAGAGTGGAATTGGAATGTTCCTAATACAAAGAAATGATAAATGCCTGAGGGGATGGCTACCCCAATTACTCTGATTTGATTAATTCATATCGTATGCCTCTATCAAAACATCACATGTACCCTATAAATATACACAATTATTAGCTACCCATAATAATTAAAAATAACAAATTTTTTTTTTTTTTTTTTTTTTGTGAAAGATTCTCACTTTGTTGCCCGGGCTGTAGAGTGCCGTGGCATCAGCCTAGCTCACAGCAACCTCAAACTCCTGGGCTCAAGCGATCCTTCTGCCTCAGCCTCCTGAGTAGCTGGGACTACAGGCATGCGCCACTATGCCCAGCTAATTTTTTA
>CAUYRT010046647.1:0-105945 GCA_963574885.1 Lepilemur ruficaudatus | reverse complement strand
TTATCTATTTTCTTATGCAAATGGAGGCAACTAAAGATGCTTAATTCTCTTGTCCCATATCTTCTTTTTGTTTTTCATTCAGCCTTGCCAGGGAGAATAAATGTGAGTAGAATCATCTGCAGTGTTTCCCTAATAGTGATTCATTACCAAGTAGCAGTGACACTCTCTCTTCCTCCTTTCGGGGTATGGTGTCCACACATGCAAGTCTCACAGACCAACGCCACATTCCAACTTCAGATTCTCCATCTAGCACCTCCGAGAGAGCTGGAACAGCCTGTACATATGTCTTTCAGGCCTGCTCTGATGGAGAGCCCAGAAACAGCCTTTTAAATTGTCTCAGATTGTCATCTCTCAGAGTTAGAGTTAAACAGTTTTCACAACAGGCCAGAAGCAGCCTTGAATCCAGTAAATCAGCTACTTTGGGCTATAGTACAAAACTTTTGTCTAATCAGAAATGTCTATCATTTTATTTTGGCTGTCATCTTTGCTTATTAGTTTAGGTTATGTGAATGTTCAAATTAATTTTGTTACCAAAACAAGGCGAACTTCATTTGCAGTAATGTACCTCACACATAATCACGACTGTGTTTACTTGCAATACTGAACTAAAACAAAATGTCAATTGCCACAAAATGGTTCTTGGGGTTATTAAAGAATTAAAATCTACTTCAATATTACTTCAGGGACAATGTATAACACAACTTATCAATTAAGTTCAAAAACACTGAAAATATATTTAATGAGATTTAATAATCATATTCATAAGAAATACAACTGCTTTCAAAATCAGAATGACCCCTCACTCAGAGTTACACATAATCTAATAGTTAGCATAAATTTTACTTGTTTCTATTTGTTTTAAGCCAAATTGTTGTCATTCTCATTGAGGTGATATAAATAATACCTAATTTTCCTAAAGGAGAAAAAAAATTAAGAAATGAGGGAAAACACCAATAAAATACAGTTAGAAGAAATAAGTTCTAATATTTAATAGTACAGTAGGCAAATTATAATTAGCAATAACTTATTGTATATTTTAAAATAGCTAGAAGAAAAGAATTGTAATGATCCCAACATAAAGGACAGATAAATGTTTGAGGTGCCAGATATCTAATTACCCTGATTTAATCATTACACACTGTATATAGGCATCAAAATACCAAAAGTATCCCCAAAATATGCATAACTATTGCATATCAAAAAAATTAAACCTGGGTACAGTTGTGCACACCTGTAGTCCCAGCTACTCAGGAGGCTGAGGCAGGAGGATCACTTGAGCCCAGGAGTTTGAAGCCAGCCTGGGTAACATACAGAAACCCCATCTCTGGGCCGGGCGCGGTGGCTCATGCCTATAATCCTAGCACTCTGGGAGGCCGAGGCGAGCGGATCACTCAAGGTCGGAGTTCGAAACCATCCTGAGTAAGAGCGAGACCCCGTCTCTACTAAAAATAGAAACAAATTATTTGGTCAACTAAAAAATATATAGAAAAAAATTAGCTGGGCATGGTGGCACATGCCTGTAGTCCCAGCTACTCGGGAGGCTAAGGCAGGAGGATTGCTTGAGCTCCAGGAGTTTGAGGTTGCTGTGAGCTAGGCTGACATCACGGCACTCTAGCCCAGGCAACAGAGCGAGAGTGTCTAAAAAAAAAAGAAACCATTTCTCTTAAAAAATAAAAAACTCACACGGTCATACTGCATAACACGCCATCCAATTTTATTTAACACAATATGCTATCCCTTTAAAACATGCTTAGGGGCTGGGTTTGTGCTTCTTTCATCCAAATAGAGAAAACAGAATTTATCATCCTTAAATGCCATCCTTTGTGGATGTTCCAATGACGACAAGGTAATGAATTTCAATTTTCAAGGATGAGAAGCCCAACAGATTTACTCCTTTTCTACACATAAAATCATGCTGGCAATAGTCCCAATGCTTAAGCTTCAGTCACAACTTTAAGAAATGTGCGATGAAGTGGGTCTGCAAAAGAATCCCTCTATCACATTTCAAACTGACACCTGGGTTGACTGCCTGAGCCCATCACAGTTTAACTCTCACAGCTTTAATTTATGAGCTCTGTGAGAAGCCAGCTTTAAAGAATACAATTTTGACTCTCAAAATACATTTCCAATGTAAATGTATAGTTTCATAAGGCGTTTCTGTCTACCTAGAGCAATTAACATTAATTTGCAGAATTGTCCTTATTGAAAACCTTTCTGTATCTCCGGCAAAGTAATAGTGTATTGATTTCGTTCCTACTATCTTCAACTGTATTATTAATAGGAATTTCTTAGGAAAGTCTATGTGCAGTAAGCAAGCAAGCAAGAGAGCAGAATGTCAAGAGAGATGTAAATCCAAAACTGATTCCCTTCTCTTTTCAGTGAGGAAGAGATTGTTTTAAGCATGTCTCAATTTGTATAACCTCAAAAACAAAGCACCATCATTCTGCTTTTTGTGCACTTATTATAGTTTGAACAAATTTTATAATCTCTCAGTTTAACAAATTATAATCTATACATGTAGATAAACCAAGTTATAAAAATGAGATGAATTGTTTAAATCCATGCAAATTACTGAAAGATAAAATCATCTATTTGAACATAAAAGTTTAAAACTTCAATGATGACAAAGTCAAATGCAAAATAAAGTACTGGAGAAAACAATCTAGGTAATTTAGACAGGAGCAAATCAAATGGATGATGCCCAACACTAATTTAAAAAAAATATATATATATATAGTTTCAATGTCATAGTAGTGCTTTCACATTAAGAGTAATCGACATACAATTGAACAAAATATACATATGTATAGGTGAGTGCCTATATAATCTGTAAAAGAGCTGAATAAAGTCATATTCAGTCAACTGTAGTCAGATGACACAGTGATGCAATGGATAAATACACTTTTATAGTTATTACTCCCTCACTCCAACCATCAAACAATACCCTTCAAAGACTTTAAGATAAACAGCGGTTTCTCAAAGTGAAGCACTTATGCTGTGCCTGTATAAAGAGTGTAAAATGCTCTTCAAAACAGGGTTATCCAGTACTTAGAAGGAAATCTCTACTGGTAAATGGACCTGTCTTTTCAGGTTACAGTTTATAAGCTGGATTCAGATGATAAATTCTACAGGGCTCTTTAAAGTAAGTACAAATAAAGATGCAAAAACGCATTCCTTCTTTTTATGCTCTATAGTCATAGTGATATGCAAATTCAAATTTCAAGAGTTTATTACTTTCATGAAATCTTTAGGAAGGGATCTTTTGTCTTTTTCAGTCCAGGAGTAGTGTTGGCTCCGCTATAAATGGTAAGAGTCCAGTGCCCAAGTCAGATGCTTACAAAAACGAAAACTGCTTGAAAGGCCATTCGTTTTGAAAACATGCATGTCAGGTCACCAGAATGCTACTGATATACACCTAATACCATTCTGTAGGTATATATGTAGGCAAGCCATATAAAAAAGTAAGAGTTTCCTAAAGCACTTAGCATTTAATCACAAAATTGTGAATAACCTATACCAATAGGAAATGCTGTTAAATGGAAACAAAGATAATTGATACATTTGAAGAGAAAATTCACAATGAACGTTTATAGTGATAGTGACAAAAAGGTCCCGGTTTTCCCATCTTGATTAACAGAATTTCCTATTGAATTTCCTATAGATATCAATCAATTATAGATTTGATAAAATAGTTCTATAGTGAAAAGTATTTAGGACTCATTATCCGGGCTATCAATTATCATTCCTCAGTTTACTTAGTTTAACAAAACTTTAAGGTAAATAAATACTCTAAATTATGTACATGATGGCATTATATCACTCTTTGTACTTTTTCCATAAATTTCAAAAATTATGTATTTTTAAAAACTCAGGCTGTGGCTTGGTTTTTCATTTTTTAAATAATGTCTTTTGAAGAGAAGTTTTTAATTCCAAGGATAGCTAAGCTATCAATGTTTTCTTTTAGGAATCATAGTTTGGGGTTAGCTAAGAAACATATCCTAATTCAAATTTTCTCTTATGGTTTTTTGCAGAAGTTTTATAGTTAACATGTACGTGTATAAGTTCATTTTTGTTGCTGGCACAAGGTATGAGTCAAAGTTCATGGGTTTTTGCATATGGATATTTACCTTTTCTAGAAATTGTTGAAAAGACAGGTGAGTAGATAAACAAACTGATACATCCATGTAATGGAATGCTATTCAGTAATAATCAAGAATGAACTATTGATATATAGAACACGGATGGATATAGAAATAATTAGCTACATGGATGTTAGACAGAAAGTGTACACATATGATCCCATTTATACAAAATTCCAGAAAATAAAAATTAATTTATAATGCAAGAAAGATGATTAATGTTTGCCTGGGAAGTGTGTTTGGGGCCAGGCTGTGGTACAGAAGTGCAAGAAGGGATTGCAAGTGTGGTGAGGGTTTCCCAGGTCTGTACATATGTTAAAATGATCAAATTGTAGGTTGTAAATATGGGAAGGTTATCTACATTAATTATACGTCAATAAAGATATACGAGGTCTGTCTGGAAAGTATCCAGCCATCTCACATCACATTTTTCATATTACCCAGCTGCATACTTTCCGGACAGATCTTTCTGTACATATATACACACATGCATATACAGACGGTTCCCCGCTCCAATGGTTTAACTTACAACTTTTCAACTTTACAGTGGCGCAAAAGCAAAGTGTACTGAATAGAAATGGAACTTTGAATTTTGATTTTCTCCTGGGCTAGTGATGTGTGGTCTGCTAGTCCCTCCCAATGCTGAGCAACGGGCAGTGAGCTGCAGCAGCTCGCAGTCAACCACGTGATCACAAGGATGAACAACCGATGCTTCACAGCAGCGGTCCCTAAACTTTTTGGCACCAGAGACTGGTTTTATGGAAGACAATTTTTCCATGGATGGTAGGGGAGGGGCGGGGAAGCACTGCTCAGGTAGCGATGCCAGAGATGGGGAGCAGCTGTAAATACAGATGCAGCTTTGCTCCCCTGCCCGCCACTCACCTCCTGCTGTATGCTCCCCAATCCCACCTTCCTAAATTTCATGGAGGACAATGTTTTCAGGAACGTGGAGGTGGTGGTGGGGGGAATGGGAGAGCAGAGGAACTGTGCACTGGGTCCCTAACAGGCCCTGGACTGATAGTGGTCCGCCCCTCGGGGGGTTGGGGACCGCAGCTCTATAGTGCACAGTGTTGCCAGATCATTTTGCCCAACTGTAGGTTACTGTAAGTGTTCTGAGCACATTTAAGGTAGGGTAAACTATGATGTTCAGTAGGTTAGATAGATGTATTATGATACTTTCAACTTACAACGGGTTTATCGAGATGTAACCATGTCATAAGTTGAGGAACATCTGTATATATGCACACTTTTTGTATGCATAATACATAAGAGCTTCTACAGAATTTCCTTTCATTAAAAGTTAACATTCACAATCAAGTCATGTCATAGTGTTCTTGATTAGGCAGTGATTTCTGGAAAATTTTGTTTTGCAGTTGAGTATGTAGGCATGGTTGGTTGGTGTGCATTTACTTATTGGGGGGAAGATCCTGAGGAACTTTTCTCAAAAGACCTAAATAACTGAAGAAATATAAATAGCTAGTATCAAATTAAACACATTTATTTTCCCCATACTCTAGACATACAATAAGTGCTAAGGTTGAGAGGAATCATGAGATTAGCAAAATCCAACAACTGGTTGAACAAAAATCCTTGGTAAAATTTGTCTATAAAAGTATAATAGTTTCTTCATTGAAAAATGCCATCAAATAAAAGTAATTATGAAGCTACTTATAAAATTAGAAATAAAAACTCAATAAGGGGAAAGATGAGAGGGTAGCAGTGAAATCTGTTCCCCGGTAGTAGTGAAGTTTTAAGCTAACCACAGCGGCTTTGAGCACAAGAAATCACGGTGATACAAACACCGAGCAAGTCTAGAAAGCATTGGGGGACTTCAGAGCTTGCACTGCCAGATGTGACAAGTCCTCGCACAAAGAATATTTGTCCTGAAGCTTTTCTGTGATCAACTGCTGTTTTAAATGTGACTTTTTCTAGAATTGTAATTTTCTATATCACTGTTTTCATGTGAGAATTACATTTGATTGCTTAAGTAATCTATTAATTCACTACCCACAGGAAGGATAAGATTCATTTTTTATCAAATATTATGTACAGCACATACTATTAGACTTGAATTTGAAATGCAATTCCTAAGCATGGGAGTGTTCCAGGAAACACTTTCCTCCAATATTATTCTCCCCTTGACACTATATTTTAAATCTTATGTTGCCACCATATAAAAAAGACAAATAGGTTCATTTTTTTAAACACTTAGAATATTATGCTTGACATAAAAATTCTATAAACAAGAGTACATTAAAATGTTTAATCATCAAGAAGGGAAAAAGAAAAAAATAACAAAAAGATGTAGTTTCTTCCATTAATCATAAATTTAAACTACTAAACACATCCTAAAATATTTCACCTTTCCGGCTAACTGTTCTGCATGATGTATGAGATGCATATCACAAAGGATTAGGGCAGGATACTCATCAAAGTTTTATCACTAACAGTATTAATAGCAAAAGCATACCTTTGAAACCATGGTATATTACAGAAAGAGAAAGTCGCAGTTCAAGCGCAAGTGTTATTTATATAGAGAGAGAAAGAAAGAAGACAAACTTTATGAGATTTCTGGTACCTTAAAACTAGTTTTGAAGTATTATAGATCAAATACGTGAAGGTTATAAACCAGGGCTCCCAGGTGACCTGGTAGAGAGTAAAATCGCCAGTGGAACAGGAATTGAAAATACTTCCTCTGAAAATAAATACCCTGAATGTAAAAAATGTATATATATATACACACACACACAGAGCAAGCTTCATTTATAGACCAATGCATTCTCTTTGGCACGAGCAGTTTTTTAAGCTACTGTTACAAACATATGAGGAGGGGGGTGTGTGGGAGAACCACTTGCTCTAGGGTTTTGGTGTATTTCTACTTCAAGAAGGAAGCCAGCCAAAGAATTACTTTTTAGGAATCCGTAGGAATAGCTGAGCCTCCTTTGTTTTCTTTACTCATGTCCCTGAGTATAACTGAGAAACCATCATATTTGGGAGTCACATTCCTTATCTTGCTGTTTGACCTATGAAAGACTAACAGCATATCGCAAGCTGATCATTAAACTCTGCTATTGTGATAATATGCCCACTGCAAAACAGCTTAGTGAAAAAGAGGTTGGCCCTAACGGTGAGCTCATCATGGCCACACCTCTATCTCTGTGTACGACAAGTATTGAAGGAACAGATCTGAATAGACAAAGTGAACCTTCCTGAGAGCAGAGACTGTCCAATTCATGTTGGGATGCTCAGCGCCTAGCACAGAGCCTGAAACATGGTAGATACTCAGGATTATTTAACAAGTGGAAAGAGCGCCCAAAAAACCATTCATGCCCATTGTGTACTACCCAGAAACTATAAATGTTAAGAGAAAAAAGTGATTCTAAACATAGTTCCAGTCTCTTCCACTTGAAAATGCCAAACAAAGTATACTACTATACCAATGGCCAAATATTAAGGTTGTAGTTATCAAAAAGTCCCCAAACTTAACACTTCCCTGGGTGGACATTTCTGTTCATCTCAGTTATGACTGCTGCTCCCAGTAAAAACATCATTCCTGCTTCAGGGTCTTCTCTTACCTGGAATACCTCTTCTCAAAGTATGATTCTCATATCTCTCCTCACATAAACTCCATAAAACCATACCTCTCCAAAGCTACCTTCTTCAATGAGTCTTTTCTGTTTACCCTAGCTGTAAGTAATTTCTCCCTTATCTAAGAAAACCAATATTTTATCAGGATACTATCTGAAGACTAAAATATTAAACAGTCATCACAATGAATAGATAATTTTAAAAAGGGCTCTTTTCATGCTAACAACACTTGCTGCCAACCTTTTTTTTTTTTTTTTATCAATTCTCCTAATGTGTATGAGGGGCTGATGGTTACAAGAAATCCATTAAAATAGAAATAGGAGCATTTTATATTAAAAATGCTGCAACTTAATCATTAATAAAATTTAAAACCCAACAGATTTTTGTTTAGTCAGCAAAATCTATCACATACAAGTGTTCTGTACATTGTAGAGATACTAAGTTAAAGTTAATACCACTTGGGTATGCAAATCTCAAAGATAATAAACTAGGATCAGGAATTTCATGAACACTGTGGAGCATTTCTCCCTTTCTCCCTCTCTGCAAATAGCAATTTCAAGGCGATGTGACAGCAGCTTGCACATCACCTGTCAATAGCAAAGACTTAGCCTTCATCTCTCTGAAACCTTTTCTTTCTATCACTTCTAAATCACCTATAAAGAAATTGGTAATTAGGCTGCTAGAGACATCTGGGCTACACAGATTTTGAACCGAGTGGTTGTGAAAGGCTGATTATTAACCTTTGTTAAAACACAAGTAAGAGAACACACCAGCCTGATTCTCAGCTTGAGTAGGAGAGAAAGGTCAGGGCTATGTGTTTCTGGTAGACTTAATTTTCTATACTGCTATTAGACACCCTAGATTTTTAATCTGATTACAATCACTAATTCTAATGACTTCTAAATCCAAAGCCAAATGAAAACCTCCAGGATAAACCTGAGTTCTCCAATTATTTTCTTTTAGAGGCATAAGGGGCTCTATTTTCTATATAATCAGAAACATTAATATTTTAGGAAATGTCTATAAATGTTAAGCTTCTAAATTATACATGTTGCCTAAAGTAAATATAGTAATAATTGTCTCCCTATGAGTCTTTACGTGTCTTTAGCATGAATCTAATACTTCAGAAGCAGCAGTACAAACACTGACATCATTTGCATTGTATAGAAATATGATTCCCAAGTTTAAGTTCAAAAATGTACCTGACCCTAAACAAAATCATTATGTTTGTGGCAATGCTTTACCTTCTCTCCTAGAAACTTTCCTTCCTACTTCCAGAGGCCTCCTCTCCCAGACCAAAGCATCTCTCTTTTCAACCTAGAGAGTTCATTTTAACCCACTTAGGTGTAACTCTTTTAAGGACTTGACATCCAACATCTCCTCCCACCCCAAGGGTTGCTAACTCTTCAAACTTTAAAACTTCCATAAGAAAAGGCTATGACAGAGCAATTACAGGTAGTAAGGTAAATATTTTGCAGAAAGAAGCCCGCCATATCCAATGTTCCCCAAATCATATCAGGTGGGCAGTTATCCTACAACCTACTTGAAATGATGGACCTGTAGAAATTGATGGCCAAATGAAAACACCTGTAGTCCTCTGCTACAGACAGGCAGAGAGGAAGATCCTTACTAACCTCTCCCTTAGAAAAGCTCTCTTTCTCTTTAAAGAGGACTATTTCTGAGAAAACTCTCTATACAAATTGGAGAGAAAAAAAATTGAGCCCTCCAATTATCACACATCACCCTTCCCCTCAACAATTGGTGTGTCTACAGTCCCCTTCATCTCGTGGTGATTTATTTTCAAAGGATGAAAATTAAAAAGAATCACACCTTGTAATTTGGCCTGTTCATTCTTTTCCATTTATCTAAACTGAGCAGTCATACAACATCCTTAAGAAAAGAGACTTTGAAACTCTCAATGCTTAAAAACTTCCCTGAAAAAAAAGATCTTATGAATCTCCTCTATCAAAGAAAGTTTGCTTAATATTTAAGAAAGATATTAATTTGCCAAAAAAACTACTAATTAGAAACATTGTAAAATTCTAGCTTGAATTGTAAAGAGGAAAACCAACAAAACAAAATGTTTATTTTCTTATATACAATGAGAGTTCCAGATTTGGCACGCTGCAAGATACAGAACAGGTATTTCTAATTTTATCATGATTTTTTTTTTTTTAAGATTGCATCTAATATGCTTTTCAGGAAAAAAAAAAAAAACAAAGTGATTTACACTTTCTCTTCCTTTATTTTATCCTCCCTTCCTTTCCTGAATTGCTAATTTTCCTCCTGCTTATATCTTGAGATGGATCAGTTTCAAGAACCAAAGAAAGGCTATCCCCAAGCAAATGAGTTTTGATGATAAATGCTAAGTTAGGTTGTTCTTCCTGAGAAAACAAAATCCAGTGAATATAAACAGAACAGAAGGAGAGATCCTTGATCTTAATGCCTAAATCACATCATCCTATTTGTACTACAGCTTTCCACTTTGGTAAAATCAACTATCGTACAAAATACAACTTTTCCGCACCATTTCATAATGGCTCCTTTGAATTCAACAACCAGCACTAGCTGTAATACTGCCTGCAGGCCAACTCTTTTTTGCACAACACTCTATGTGCAATTATTTAAATCTTTTATTAGATTTTCCCCTTACGATTTTATAGAAATAAACAAAACCAGTGAAATAAAAATACAGATACCACAGATAAAAATACTATTAAATTTATAAAATTAAGATGCAGATGGAAAAACTAGGCCTTCTATAACTAGTTGTTGTCAATTTTTACACAACAGCAATAGATTTAGTTTCAGTAGAAAATATTACATAAGGTAATATTTCAGTGTCAGAAAAATAAACTTTACATTTTGGACTTTTCCATCTCTCAAAAAAAAAAGCTTTCTTCCTTTGTTCCTTCAGAATTTTCAAAAATGCACATGATGCCTGATATGTTTTCTTTCAATATATATGGTGCATCTATATATGGTAATTTCAGTTATAACAACAAATACTGGGTACACAATATAGTAAATTGCTAGAAAGAAAAGACAGTTTGCCTAATGAAGTTGTAGTGGAAGTAGAATCCCAGTAGCCTAAGTAGATGTTATCCTCAGCTCTGTACAGCCTCATGACTGCCAAGATGGCTGCTCCTATAGCAGCGATCAAGTCCATTAGAATTACAACAGCTGCAAAATGGATTAAGACCACATAACTCGATTGTATATGTGACTCTATTATATTAAACAGGAGGACTCTTCAGATGTGAATTGAGATTATTAACAGTAATGGTGATAATAAATACACTAATCATAATTTCTTGTCTTTCAATGGCATGTTATTTGCCATAATACAAACACATTCAAAATCTTAAACAGATGTGTTCAAAACCAAATTGCAAAACAAGCAAGCCACCACCTACTGTAGTGGGTAGTTTAAATACTGTAGCGTAGTTTAAATATTTCAAAAGCAACAACTTATTAAAGATTAAGGAATCTAATAAGCTTTTCTGTTTAACAAAAAAGCTTTCAAGAGTGAATCAGAGACACTGAAAAAGAAAACACTATCATGCTAAAATGCGCTGTGTAAAGTATAGTAATAAATACATTTAAGGGAAGCGGATTTTAATAATAATAACAATTTTTTTTCCTTACCAATGACTGCCTGTGAGGCACATTCTTAAGTCAACTTGCACGGCTGTGGCTATTTGTCAAAACTTGCTTCATCATTTATAGTCTCAGAGTTCTTTTCCTTTTAGCTCAATGTTGTGATGGAATCAATACAAATCTGCTCTTAAAATATCTGTCTTTGACCTGTGTTTGTTTTAAGCTGTATCATTCATAATGGTGATGGATTGGTAATAAATGCTATTCCTCTTTGTCTGCACAAAGCACCATGGCATAAAAAGCACATATATTTCATGCACAAGGTCAGAAGAAAATTAATGGATAAAAAGCTAGATAAAATGGAGTTCAAGCTGAATGGGCTGAGTGAACTCTACAGGGTACAGTCCAGGCAGGCAGTACAAAGTCCATTATACTTAAACACTCTTGAAGCATTTCAGAAGTGAAATCATTTCCACAGGCTAACACATAAAAGCACCAAGCTTTCACATGGCTGCTACCGAGTGTCCACAGGTATGGGTAGGCAAAGTGCTCCCGCTTACAGGTTTCCATGGCATATTCCATTCATCAGTTTTCACTTTGAGCAATAAACCCATTTGGTATTTATCACTATGGTTGAACAAGGTATGCTCTGTTGTCATTAGTAATCTTCTCTTCTAAGTCTTTCTTACTAAAAACTATCTCTACCATTCACTCTCTAACTTCACCTTGTGAATACTTAAGAGTTTAAGGTCTCAGTTAAGAGGCGGGGCTAGCCAATTCCTACAGAAACAAAGCTTTGTAGCTAACAGTTACACTCCACTTTCTGTAACATTCAATCTCAGACAACTAAATGGCAGCAAACCAAGCAGAAATTTAAAACAAAAACAAAACCCAGCAATTGAGAATTATAAAATCTGGCATGTAGGACACCATTAATATCATCCATGAGGATTTAGCTTATAATATCCATGCATAAAAATATGGAAATAAGCATTTTGCAGAGAGTTAAGCAATTCAAAAATCAATGGTTTGCTTCACAAACCTTGTTGAGAAAAGGAATATTACTATTTTTTGGTGGATAAACAACAACTAAGCAAAGTCATATTATCATTTATCCTAAAAACCTCAGGTTTAGGTTTTAAAAAAACCATATTTGATAAATAGATAGGCAAGGCTTTTTTTGTTTGTTTTGTTTTCAGGGGAACTCATAGTAGCTGTCGTGATTTTTCTCTATAGCAGAGCCTTCAACCTGTGAAGCAAAATAAACTGCTTCTGGAAGCTACAGAAATTGCCCATTATCTCCAAGAGCATGCTCTGACAAGAGTTTATCAACATGAAGCCAAACTCATCCAGAACTCAAGAAAGGAAAGTTTCCAGTGATGGTTTGGTCATGGTCTCTTTCAGACTGATTTCATGGCATTGGAAGGAATAAAACTATGAAATAATTAAAGTTCGTGGAAGCAAAAGTAAAGTGTACAGTGGTAATGTGAAGGTTAAAGCCAAAATATCAACCCTTAAGTTGGACATTACAATGCAAAATGCATTTTTCATATAACTTATATATAGATGCAGGCATTCAAAGAGCTCATTTATTAAATATAATAGGAAGGTTCTGAGTGTCAGTTAAACTGGATCAACTCTTGATTTTGCCATTGGCTTTGAATAAAAGAATAATCTTACTATTTCAGTTTTATTTGTAAAATTAAGAATCAGAAGATAGTCTCCACGGGCTCTTCTACCTCACAAAAAAGCAAAACCAAACCCTCCTCAAAATCTTCTACGAGATTCCCTTAACATAAAAAAAAAAAAAAAAAATCTCAGCTTTGTGATCCAGGAATAGAGGTCTTTGAATTTTAACAGCAGTGCAGAGACAAGACTTTCTGCCCTGAGTCCACAAAGCAGTTACACACATAAAACAACTTCAAGGAGACTCTTCATTCAGAGAAAAAAGTAATTACGATGAATTTGTAAAGACCAGAAAAATATTTTTTAAACTGATGAGAGAAAACTGAAATGATAAGGAATGTAATGCTAAAAAAGAAATTAAGACTAGACATTTCTGCAAGGGGAATTAGGTACTAGAATAACTGTTCAGAGAGGTGCTTGAGTCATCCTCACTAGAGGTCAGATGGAAATCTAGTAGGAAGTCTAGAAAAAGACCCCTTTGAATTATATGTATCACTCCTTGACTTGAAAGAACAATTAAAAGAACAATGTAGCAACATTTCCACTACCTTTCTCTTTTTGCATATTTCCCACATTTTATATATATTTTATATTACTGTATATGGTTATCAAGCGGTACTCTGACAATATTGGTTTGCACGATTCTATTTTCACATATATCATAAACATTTGAAAGTTTAAACATACTGTTGTTATCATAAGCTTAACATTTTAAAAGCTGATTAATAGTCAAAGTTATTGATGTCTTATAACTTATTATTCCAGTTGAGTACATTATGATTATAATTTATTTCCATTATGGCAATTCCTATACTACATATTTTTGTCCATGGACCTTTTTATTTTTATCAAATTATATCCTCAATTTAAACTCCTAGGACCAGAAATACCAAGTCAAAGAATATGAGTATTTTATGCCTCTTGCTGTATATTGCTACTTCTAAGGCCATAAGTATGAATGAATGGACGGCAACTCAGGGTTGCCATTTTAATATGCTCTGACAACCTAATGTTAAAATTCAATATTAAAACGTAATTTAATGCTAACTTAACTTTAAAGTACCTTTGCAAATATATAGCAATGCTTCAATAATTGGTATTTCTTTGACCACTAGTGGAGATAAACTTTTCCCATCAGTGGGTTTATGCAGGGCTTGTTTCACGGGTTTACAACCTGCATGGTAACATAGGGCCCCATACCCAGTTTCATGTTTTACTATTTCTAACTTGAAATTTTTAAGAATTTCTGAACAAAGGGCTTCACATTTTTATTTGAAGTATGCCTCACAATTATATTGCCATTCCTGGGTTCATTATTTGTTTTGTTGCTGCTGCTGCTGTTAACACCCTTAGGTGTTTTATTTTATTTTATTTTTTAACATTACGGTTAAAATATGTTCCCACAATTCTACAGCCATGTATAAAACACTGTCACTCTTATGTAACTTAAAGTAGGTATTGGTGCTACTAAAGATATACATATTTCTACTATATATTTAATCTACTTATTCCAGAAATGAAAGAATAAGCAAACAGTCTGGAAATTATCTAGAAACACTAGACTATTTCAATAGAATGAAGACAGAATTAAATTTCTGGAGTGGTGGCAACTGGGGAGACCCTGAATCATCTCATCCAGAGCTGTAGGCACTTCACAAGTCAGTTCACTCTGGGTCAATAGCAATCAGCCAGATAAATCTTGTTAATATTAAAACTGGCTTAAAGCCAGACTGAATTCAATTTTTCCAATTCGAAATAGATGGAGCCATCTCTCTTGACCATTAACCATATCTCTAACCTTTATGAACCTGCCTTTGTTTCACTTCCTCTATCTATAGCACAGAAATGATAAAAATTCTCTCGCTCCCCTAAAAATGCTGCATAAAATCCATTATGTAATGCTTTTTACTGGAGTATTTATGGAGCACTGCTGTTAATTCTGCATTTTTTTTTTTTTTACCTAGGCAGAACATTTTGTAACTACTGTTCAATATTATGACTAAACTATGAATGAGGGTAATATTTACATTCTGTTTATATTTCAATTCTAGTAGAACAATTTTAGAATTCATGTGGGCATGAACTTGGCAGAAGATAATTCCTCTAATGAATATTTTAACTTCATTTAGGGCCAACTATGGTAATATTAGTCGTTCATCCTTATCTTATCAGATACTTGGCAGAAATGACAGTTCCAGAGACTTTCTCCATTCCTCAATACAAAAACTTCAAGTCATATTCTATTAATGCTTCAGATTCCATCTCGACTCCTGGGCAAATCTATTAATACTTACAGATGCTGTAGAGAACACGCTATACCATTAACCACATAGTCTTTTTTACTGAAACATGTCTCAATTCATCTCAAGAAGAGATTGTAAGAAAATGGTAGTTGTTTCTTAAAAATACCAAAATAATGATCATCAAACTATTAATACTTGGTAATAAGATATATATGCCATTTTCTATACAGAAGACTATTATATTCTAAGAAGTGTCACTTTAATTTAAAGTGTTCAATTTGAACATCATCTACTCTTATGGCTGTTACAATATTGCTCACCAGTAGAATTATTTGAACAGTTTAATTCATGTTGATGATATTTAGGAAGCTCTAAAAATTGCCCCTGCACTATTAAATAAAAAATAAATTAAAACCCAAAAAGAATTAAAAAATAAAATGTCCATTAAATCATTATAATCTCAGTAGTTTGAAAACATTTAGGGAGCAATTTATTGAGTGGTGTATATATAGCAAAATGAAGGCTAATATCTGAGAGAAGAAGTATTTTTTTCTTGAGCATTCCAGATATTTTGCTATTACTTTTAGAGCTCAAGGCATAGTTTTCTGTGGGTTCTTTCCATTCGGTAAAATAAACATACATCTTCAGCCAGACTTTCATTCCTCCCCCAGAGCTATTAAAACTCAATTAATTGCTCAAGTAATTGCCAATCTCATTTAAATGACTCACTGCTGAAATCTAAACAAACTTATAAAATGAAGTGATATGCTTAGATTCCTAAGTGGTCACAAATTTTAAATTTTAAGAAGAACATGCATGCCCAAGAAAGGAAGTGTTTCCATTAGTTAGAAAATCAATATTATATAGATAAATAGAAATAAAAGCAAATTAATTGAACCTTGGCAAAAAGTCATGGGATAATCTGGTCATCTATTTCATTAAACAGATACAAATAGGTCACACCTCAGAGGGTTTGTAAAACTGTTTTTGTACTCTGAGAATACCTAGTCATTGCTTTCTACTACTACATGAGAAAAAAAAAAAAAAACCTATTCAGTAGTTCAGATTACAAACAGGTTCTAGAAGACTTCTGACCTTGAATTTAGCAGGATGAAGTTTTTAAAGTTGGTACATATATTGTATGTCTCATTTACCAAGAGTAAGCTAGATTTTTACTGAAAGTAACTCAGATCACATGTGTTCATCAGAGAGAAAAGATGATTATGTATTTATATATTTCAAACAGGGTCTGCTGAATTCAGTTCTCAGAACCAACACGCTCAAGTTTTCTCCTCCCTCCCTAACACCTTGCCTCAAATCATCATAGAAAAAGCCGTGATTTAATTCCAAGAATACAGCAAATTCA
The DNA here is from genome assembly GCA_963574885.1 of Lepilemur ruficaudatus. Classification (NCBI taxonomy): domain Eukaryota; kingdom Metazoa; phylum Chordata; class Mammalia; order Primates; family Lepilemuridae; genus Lepilemur; species Lepilemur ruficaudatus. Next base: position 89,323 of record CAUYRT010046647.1, on the reverse strand, counting down.
TTTAAATAGCTCTGATGGAGTTGCCAACATGAAAATTCATGTGTACTGGTAAACTCTTTCTGTCTGCTGTTCTCTCTCAATTCTTCAAAATAAGTAATAAGCATCCTTATTAAGCTACTCTGTCCTTCTTCCCACCCTATCGGCCTTTACCGTATGGTAATATCAGTCTGGACTCTGTCCCTGTAAAAACATGGCTGCAGAAGAGACATGCATGTTTATTTTTACAAGAACAATGAGGTGCTTAAGATCACAAATTTTTCATTAAAATATCAGGAAAACAAGGAAGCTCGCCTTTTACTCAAGAAAAAATACGAAAGGGAAAAAGCAACTGATCAGTTTTTCAAAATAAGTTTAAGTTGCAGAAACAAACGGAAAATGGTTACAACAAATGTAGTGACTTTAAGTTGTAAGTGCATTAACTAAAATTTATTAAATACAGTATCTACCATGTGCTAAACACTGTGCTGGGTACTAAAGATGCAAAGACCAGCTAGGGACGGTACCTCACCAGGCTGAGCTCTGGCTCAGCACTACTCAACAGGAGATGTACCCCAGTGACTTCAGCTGAGAACTGACTTAGGTCAGTTTACATTTACAAATGAGAAACCCCTACCAGCCTTTAAATCCCCACATGTTGTAATGGATGATATTTAGTATGCATGCAGTTTGGAAGGAGATAATGTTTACACAAACTGTTTATCTATCCTTATAACAGCAAACTCTGAAGTGTTGGAAGATTATTGAAGGCTTTTTTTCTTTCCTCTTAAATATTAATGTGCACACTTTTCAACCAATTGTTGGCACATAATACCTGCAGCAATTTCTGATTCTATCACATTTATAAAAAATAATGTCAATACCTATAATAACTATAAACACATGATATTAAGTTTTGTTATAGTGCCATTTCCAACCCACTGGAATAATTCTGCATTTGAGTCAGACTTCCAAGATAGAATCAAAGACTCTTATTGATATTTGTAGGGGAAAATGATGGTTGCTTTGTGGTCATGATTAGCATTCTTACAGATTATCTATTATATTTTATGTTTTTTGCATTGTTTTATAAAATTTCAGATTTTGGTTGGATTATAAAATCAAAGTAAACAAAATTTCTGTAGGTTGAGGCCATAAAAATGAAATTAGGGTGACGTTTAGTTCTGACTTTGTGTACATATATATACACCAACAGACAAGCATATATTTATTTGTATTAGATATATATCAAGGCTAATACACCAACAAAATAATCCATATTTGCATAACCATGTTTCTTTTTTGAGCCTCTCTAATTACATGTTACATAGAGCAAAATTCAACATGGCCAAAATAAATCATTCTTTACCACTAAATCTCTACAACTGTATTCTGTTCCCTGCAGGCCCAATCTCGGTACATGTCATCTTTAATAAAACAAAGCCAACCCACAAGGCATCTTTGGTGACTCTATTCCTTAGAGGCAACATTCAACTGCTATTGATACTACCTTCTGAGTCACTCTGTATCTCTTTTCTTGTGATCTCCACTGTCACTACAGCAGTCTGGACCTTGATCATTTGTTGTCTATTTTAACTTCAGTACTGAACTCCTCCAATTCATTCTCCTTCCACACTGCAGCCAGAGCCACCTTTCAAAACTGCAGATATTTTACTAAGGTTTCCCTGAGTCAAGTCTTTTTGCTTCAAAGGCTCCACAAACTTCCCAGCTTCCGTTTTTCCCCAGCTTCGCCGACATGACTTGGACTCAAGAATGTGAGCTACATTAGAGTTTGTGAATATAGCACATCACTTGACCACACGCCATTCTTTCTGCCTGGTATATTTTTAACTCTTACCTGTTTGGAGAACACTAAGAACACTAAGGGATCTTTAAAGTCTTAGCTCAAATGTTACCTCCTTTTGAAAGCCTCCCATAACTTCTCTAAGAGACCGAGGATTTCCTGTCTCTATTCTGGAAGTACCGTCAAACACATTTTTGCTATTCTACTTATACTCAAGTGCAGTGGTTATAAACACGGTCCCAGACCAGCAGCCTCGGCATCACCTGGGAGCTTTTTGAAAATGCAAATTCTTAAGCCCAACCGCAGACCCACTGAATCAGAAACTTCAGGGATGGGACCCAGCAATCTGTGTTTCAACAAGGCTTCCACATGATTCTCATGCATTTAAGCACCACTATTCTACTGAAACCATGTGTTTCCTTATCAGTCTCTACATGCAATTGAGATTACCTTAACGGTTTCATCTTCCTTTTTTCCCTCTGAATATGTAATACATACTTGTTGAATACAGAGAAAATAAACTGATAACTAAATTTGGAATTTTGTAGTTAATTTAGCTACTCTTTATATAGATCCTTAACACATCAAAGGCCTGTACATAAGATACACACTTGAAATCTGAAATTGACCACGTGAAAACAATGGTACACTGCAAACAGTTTTCCCATGATACATATTTATCATGAAAAATGCAGAAGATCACATGAAGTTCTCTTCATGCAAGATGACAGGAAAATTCATAATATGCTATTATGAGTCAAGGGCCATTTACAACTTATTTCCTTAAATAATCAACTGAGGATACTGTGGAGCAAACAAAGCTCCCACCTCCAACTCATATATATATATATATATATATATATATATATATATATATATATATAGTATGTTTATTAAATACAGTTTAATATTTGTGCTTCTTAAAATCTTATTGTTTATATATCTGATATGAGAAGCTACAACAATTATTATCTGAGTCATAAGTTACTCCAATGTTTCCAAATGCTACAAACAAAAACTCGGAAAACTTTTCTAAGCTATCAACACAACAAATGCTCTACCTATTGGTTTAAAGAATGCAGAGACTTTGAGTACCAGGAACAATCACCTAGTATAGATCTAGGCTGACAAGTGGAAAGGCAGCAGGATCTGCCCACGCTGGCTAAAATATTTAGACACACATTTTTAGATGGCAAAATGTTTAAAATCAGGATTAGGCTTTGCTTTATTCCCCATCCTCAAGTGTCATTTACAGCATCTTTCACATAGTCTTTAATATGTTGGCTAGAACAGAATCTCCATGTAATTCCTCTCTGTTTAACCCTTTGAGTAAAAACTGCGGGAGTTAAACTTTCAAATTACATGGAATCATTAGTTACAATCCTTTAAAAGTCAGTCCATCTCAAGCATTATATTCTACCCCGACTATTGTGTAGTACTTCTGTTGCTGCTCTCAACGTATAAGTTTATAAAAATGAATTTATAAATATATCAGAGGTTCTTTAGAACAGATAATATATTTTTCACCTCTGTATGTCCACTACTGACACAGTTCTTAAAAGCTGTATAATGCTTGTGGAAGGACGGAAAGAAGGGAAAAAAAAAGAAAGGCAATAAAAACTTCCAATGAATTAGAATTAACCATTTTACTGACTCACAGAGATTTAGATGATATGAAGATCATTCTCTGAAATGGATTAAACTAAAGAGAAATATTATTATAGGGCGGGATCATTTTTTTCTCCTTTTTAATTTTATTTGTTGCTTGATAGGATTCAGTTCATAGGTGATTTTACTCAACAGAATAGCACTGAAGTAGCACTCTATAGTTAATGCAGTTTAAAAATGAGCAGTTTAGCTCTTTCCAGAGCATTTGAAAGTGGCCATACTATTTTAAATTTTAAACAACATAATTGTAGAACTGTGATTTCTTTTATACTTTAATATGTTTAAAGAAGAAATCACACATTTGCTATTTGCATAGGAAAAATGAAAATATACAAAGTGAAGTTGTAATGATTTTCAATTTTTTATACTCCCATTATACAAAATGTAGAGAGACTAGTGTGCTCTACTAAGACAGGCCTGTGTTGGAAAAAAGTATTTAAGTATTCAATAAAGAAAAATAAACTTGAATTCATAAAGTATGTTATATTATTAATTAATTAATGTGCTGGCATTAACATGGGATGTTAGAAAGAAAATGGCTCTGTAAGACCTGAGTTCTCATCCTAGAGATGTCACTTTAGTTGTAAAGAGTCTAGAGTTTACATGATCCAAATCTATAAGGAAGCTGATTTCAAAACTTAACAATAATGTGCTTAGTAAACCATGGCAAAGAATCAAGGAGAATAAGTATATTGCTATGGCTTAGTACCTTGTAAAATCATTTGATGGAGATGACATAATATTTTCTTTTTAGATATGAAAGCATTTCTTGGCTGAAGTTTTTGACTATTCATCCTTTTTATTTTTTTCCATGGTTTAGTCTTTATCATACACAAGCTTCTTTTTGTCTTGGAACTAATGCTAACACTATGTTGGGTATATAATACTCAATAAAAAATAATGTTAAAAAGATATAATAAAAGTAATATATGTAAAATTTCAAAGCTGGAACTTTGCTAAATATATTATCCTTATCGGTTATGGATAATCTTATACCAAAGTATGCCCAAGAAAAAAGTGATTGTTCATTCAGTCCATGTTCACATATTCATAATGATATTTATTGATCACTTGCTCATACAAAGCATCTTAATAATTCTTGGGCAATAAAGAAATAAGAAGCCCACAATCCTTGTTATAAAAAGAAGTAACATTCTAAAGGAACAAAAGACACATATATAGTTGCAAACCAAAATACTTTAATGGAATATAAAGCATTTATATAAAGGTATTATCAGATCAAAGCAGGGTATTGACCAGATCTGCCTAAGGAATTGGGAAAGTCTTCAAAGAGTTAGATTGTGAAGGATGAGAAAGATTTACCAGGTGGTGAAAAGGGAGACCAGGAAATTAAGCAGAAAGAACACCGCGTGGAAATGAACATTGGGAGGAGTGTAGGATGCTCACAGGGACTGAACCAACGGTGTTCATGATGGGAAGAAAAGGTTGGTGAAGTGGGTGGCAGCCCAGAGGCCAGGCTAAACAATTTATTCTTTTTCCCATTGGCAAAGGTGAATCATCAGAGGTGTGAAACAGAAAAGTGGCATGATCGGATTTCACTCTGCAGTGATAGCTGTGAACATTTATCAGTGCTTGCAGAAATTACAACAGGTCCCTTGAGCCATTCCACAAATTTCTGACAAAAGTTATATTAAAGGGGAAATAAAGTTCTATTGATAACAAATGTGTTATGATAATGTCAGGTAGGAAGACAGAATATATGAAACAAATCTTTATGGAAACTGTTATCAATAGCAGTAAATGCGAGAAATGAAATCTCTTTGCCTTTTGAAAAATAAAGGAATGAGATTATATGCAAAGAAAGCAATAAGCATTGGAGTTAAGATAACCCAGACAGATTAAAAATGATACATGACTTTAAAACTTTGAAGCAGTAGTAAGAAAATAGCTTATAACACAACAGCACAATCACCGGAAGCAATAGACCTAAAAAGTGGAATGTTGATAGCAACTAAGTTTCTCTTGTATAATATTGACCCAAGATATGAGTATTTTCTTTCCTTGGTTTTAAATATATGCTACATATGCTGAGGTTTGCAGTCCCTGATGGACTTCTTATTTGTGCAAGTGAAAACAGCCCCTGAACATAAAATAACAAGGTACATAATGGTATGAACCACACAATCAAGTATGTCCCTGACAGGTTAATAAAAAATAGCCTAAAACTTAAAGTGTCCATTATGACATCATTTTCATACATACCTACACTAAGTAGTGAGCTATGATTTAGAAAACTGTCTAATTACAGAAAATGGCTAACTGGTGGTAGAACCACTTACAAATACAACAAAATAGGTATTACAAAGTCAGCTAGACAAAAGCAGCTGTATATACATGGTGTATATACGAGGGGACTACAAAAAGTTCATGGAAAACGCATACTTTGAAATAAAACTATGCATGGATTTAAAAAATTTCTTGAACCAAAATAAACTTATACTAACTTGTTATAACATGTCCGAACAGGATCTAGTTTGAGGCACTAAGAAAGATATCAGTTTGAAAAGAGTCCCTATCAGAGAAACAAATTTTGCTAAAATTGAAGCAAGAACAAACATCAAATTTATGGTGACACTTGAGTCGAAGAATGGTGAAATCACTGATGCTGTAGGAAAAGTTTATGGGAACAATTTCTCAAAGAAATCAGCAGTTTACAAATGTATAAGTCATTTTAAGAAGGGGCAAGATGATGTTGAAGATGAAGCCCACAGTGGCAGACCATCCACATTGATGTGTGAAGAAAAAATTACTCTTGGTAATGACCTAATTGAAGAGGATGGACTATTAACAGTAGAAGCAATAGCCAACACCACAGATATCTCAATGGGTTCAGCTTACACGATTCTGACTGAAAAATTAAATTGAGCAAATTTTCCACAAGATGGGTGCCTAAACCTTTGCATCCAGATCAGCTGCAGACAAGAGCAAAGCTTTCAACAGAAATTTTAATCAAGTGGTATCAAGATCCTGAAGCATTTCTTTGAAGAATTGTAACAGGAGATGAAATATAGCTTTACCAACACGATCCTGAAGACAAAGCACAATCAAATCAATGGCTACCAAGAGATGTAACGGTTCAGTCAAAGCAAAAGCAGACTGGTTAAGAGCAAAGGTCACGGCAACAGTTTTTGAGATGATCAAGGCATTTTGCATGTTGACTTTTAGATGGCCAAAGAATGATAACATGGCATTATTGTAAGAGTGTTTTGAGAAAGTTAGCCAAAACTTTAGAAGAAAAATGCCCAGGAATGCTTCACCAGAGTCCTTCCCCACCATGACAATGTTCCTGCTCATTCCTCTCATCAAACAAGGGCAACTATGTGAGAGTCTTGATGAGAAATCATTATAATCATAATTATATCATTATCCACCTGACAGTCCTGATTTGGCTCCTTCTGACTTCTTTTTGCTCCCAAATCTTAAAATATATATATTCTCATGCTATCCAACAAATAAATGACTAATAACCAGAATGCTCAAAGAACTCAAGCAAATCAGCAAGAAAAAAAATCAAACAACCCCATCAAAAAGTGAGCAAAAGACATGAACAGAAACTTTTCAAAATAAGATAGACTAATGGCCAATAAACACACACAAAAAAATCTTAACATCTCTAATCATCAGGGAAATCAAATCAAAATCACAATGAGATATCACCTAACCCCAGTGAGAATGGCTTTTAACAAAAACTCCAAAAACAACAGATGCTAGCATGGATGCCAAGAAAAAGGAACACTTACATACTGTTTTGGGACTGCTAGTTTACAACCTCTATGGAAAATGGTATGGAGATTCCTCAAAGAACTAAAAGTAGCCCTATAATTTGATCCAACATCTCACTACAAGGTTTTCACTAAAAGGGAAAAAAAAGTCATTTTATCAAAAAGACAACTGGCACAAGAATGTTTATTGCAACACAATTCACAATTGCAAAGATGTGGAATCAACCCAAGTGCCCATCAATTCATGAATGAATAAAATGTGGTATACATATACCATGGAGTTATACTCAGCCATAAAAAAAATGACTTAATATCTTTTGCAACAATCTGGATGGAACTGGAGACCATCCTCCTAAGTGAAGTATTGCAAGAATGGAAAAAGAAACACCACATGTGCTGACTATTAAATTGGAACTAAATGACCGGCACTCATGTGCACAGAGGGAAGTAAAACTCAACAGAAATCATGCGGGTGGGAGGGGAGAGAAGGGGATGGATGAAATCACACCTAACAGGCACAATGTACACTATCTGGGTGATGGGCACACTTATAACTGACTCAGGCAATACAAAAGTAATCCACGTAACCAAAACATTAGTACTCCTGTAATATTCTGAAATTTTAAAAATAAATAAGTAAAATCAATTGTTTAAAAAAATCTTTAAAGGGCACCTATTATTCTTCAGTTAATAAGGTAAAAAAGACCACACTGACATAGTTAAATTTCCATGACCCTCAGTTTTTTAGGGATAGACTAAATGGCTAGAATTATTGCTTACAAAAGTATCCTGGTTTCCCTTTGCTTGCTAACGTGTGTGTGTGTAGCACATATCAGTTTTGCTACTCCTGGTTCTTTTGTTCAGTTACAATGGAGGAAAAAGAACACCTTATGTTTTTCTCAATTATGTTGTCACTTATCATACCTTTCCTTCAAAATGTGGCATTCTGGTATTCAGCAAAAATAACACTGCATCTTATTATTGCTAAGAGGAAAGATGTTTTTATCATTCATGCATTCACGTTTTTTCACATATGTAACTTAATTTTGTATTATTTTTCCCACATTTCAGTGATTCTGTTTAAGGAATCTACTCCCAGCATTTGCTAGTAAGTTGTGTGTAAATATAACAAACATCACACTTTCCTTTAAAAAAAAAAACAGGAAATAATTAAATACTTTAGGTCTTAAATGAATATAACGCTTGTCATGTGAAATTTTCAACATCCATCTTACGATGTGAAATTGAGTTACTCAATTCTAGAGTACTAAATTTTTAAAAAGTTTAACTGTAGATTTATGAAAAGAGAGAAAAGTAAAAGGAAAGAGTAGACAGACGCTTGAAGATAGATGGAAAATAAGCTTATTTTACATTTCACTTTATAAAAAGAACAGGTAATTCTTGGGCTGCACAGTAAATGAACTTCCCTCTCCTAAGTCAGTTTCTTGCTGTCTGGGCTCTGGCAAGGTTTGATCACTAAAATAAATTAGTCACTATTTGGATCTGCTTGTAAGCTACTTGGAGATTTTCTCCATGGATTGGAAAGTCTGGAATATGAATGCCTGGGCATGAGAGGTTAGATGCCATCAGGGTGTTTAGGAACTATTGGGATTTAATTTTATTTCAGTAACGTTAACAGCCATGTGCATCATTACTCTATTCCATACCAACCACCACACACTAAAAAATGGTCCTTACTGTACATGTAGATAGGTCAATTTTCTTAGTAGTTTGATTGGATGGATTTATATATTCTGATAAAACCACATGAATTTTTGCCATATTTAAAAATTATTTTAATAGGTGAAATTTATAACTGCATTCATAAAATACTTGCATTATGCCAGGCACTTCTGAGTCCTTTGCCTGCGTAATTTCATAATACATTTCAACAACCCTATGCGGTAAACTACTACCTCATTTTACAGATCAAAAAGGTGTTATGGAGCCAGTCATCTCATAAATCCACTTGATCTCTCTCTGACATGATTTCTGCATCAAACAAGGATTAAAATTTTATTATAACCAACTAAACTCAAAAACAATTTGCAGATATAATCTTAATAGGTATTAATTTTTAAAAATAGTTTATAATACCCTATGGGTTATACAGCAATAGATTTTAACAGCATTGATTGTTCTTCATTAAGTGTACGCCCCATTTCATACTGGGATCTTATGATGTTCTCTGTTGTCCTTGCTCTACCCACTCCTTTTAGACTGAGATCAAAGACAATTATCAAAACAAGGGTTCCCAACAGGCTGATTTGGTTAACTCATTCCATTTTATTAAGTATTCAAAAAAAAATAAGGCCACAAGACATAGCATGACTTTTCCTATGGCTGGTTAGATGGCTAACCCAGGATGAGAACCTATACCTCTAGCTCCCGTCTACTACGACAAGCTGCCTGCCACTCTGAGAGCACTGTCCATGCCTTCGGTTTCTATTGCTTTACACACTCATGTGCCACCAGTATTGCTGGACCCAGTATGTACTTCAATTTTTGTATTAATACAAGATTTCAAAATATAAAGTGGTACACATTGAAGTCAAAGAGGTCATCTTATCCAAACTCCTCATTTAATCAATAAAGTAACTGAGGCACAGAGATATTAAGATACCAGGGTTAAACTTTTTAATATTTTTTTATTTTGGGTTATTCAATGATTTACAAATAATAAAAATATGCACAGGTACCAGCTAATATTTTGACACCTGTTTTGACCATTATTTAGATTTTTGCTTTGGTTTATTTTGATTTTAGCTTTGGTTGCTTGGGTTTCTAGTAATTCTGTTTGCCTCTAAAAAGCACAAGAAAAAACCCAGCAGACTAGATTTAAAGTAATGCAAGGGTTTTTCTAAATTCACTGACCTTTTCCTGCTTCAAATAGAAAATAAATTTGTGTTGGCTTTTGTCACTGTGGTAGCTAAACACACTTGTAGAATTTGAAAATGTGTAATTACAAATATTTTGGGTAAAACTAATAAAATATATCCCTTCTATTATAATATTCCTTAAAGTTTCCTACTCATAAAAGTTTAATATAAAGTTGAGTGAGGGGGAAAAAATAAAATTAAGTTTAATACACTAAAAGTTTTCTCATATCCCAAAGGAAAATAAAGATTTACTTAGGTTTGAATTATTTGACCTCAGTCCCTAGAAAACTGTATGTAGTCTTTATAGCCAAGTAACCAAGAAATTTGAAACGTATTATAAGAAAGGAGCAAATCACTTAGTAGGAAAGGACAAAACTTAAACAAAGATCCATAAATGTAAATCTCCACTGTGGCAAATATTTTTTTCAGTATATGTTTCCATTGATTAGATGAAAACCATAAATCCTCAAAGATGTCAACAGACACTTGAAATAATCAAGTCACTAGAATTAAGCAGTAAATAATAGCACTTTGCATCCCAGGAAGGGTCGATAGCCTTCAACAATCTACCAGTGATTGGGCTATTCTCCCTGGAACACATGTAGCTCCCCCGTGACAATTTTAGGTAAACCTGATCTTTGACTATATGGTGTAATTGGCTTTAATTTAAGGATTTTCTTTTACTCTGTGACTTCTACCCATGAGAGTGAAAGGCAGCAAAGCTAGGCTAATTTGCATTCTGAAATTTCATTCTGTGTTTTTATTTTCCTTTAGAGGGTTCTTGTACAGAAGAGCTTCATTAACTTAATTAGGCATGATCCAGTGGGCCCATACAAATTAGGCTAGCCACGGTGTCTTTAGAATGGACAAAAATAAGAAGCCAGCTGTAGTCTTTATATTTTGAAGAAAATCTTACCAGCTGACATTTCATTGTGTCACAGTCATATTAAGCTCATGACAACTGCAATAATCAAAATGTGTTTTGGAAGTCCTAGTCTCCAACACCAAAAAGACATAAAAGATACAACAGTGGATAAGGAATGAACTGGTTCTTTTACCACAAATGTTTACAGTGTTCAAGTTCTTTGCTTTATCACAGAAATAAGGATCCTTTGGCAAAAGTATATTCATATATCAACCTGTAACAACTAATGGTGCGATAATTTAGATTCCACATTCATTACATTTGAAGGAACCAGGTATCAGAAGACACCTAGGAGGAAAGGTATTTTCATTTTCTTCTTACAACATATAAACGTGCATGTGCACACACACATACACACACCAAGTAATAACATCAGACAGCAGAAAGAACACCAGATTCTCCCGGTCCTCTCACCTTAGAAAGTTACTGATTTTTGCCTCAGTGTCTTCATCAACCAGTAGAAATAATAATAACCATCATTCTTTTTAAGAAGAGTCTTTAGGTAACTTACCTGTTCAGAAGAGTCATCTGGGTAATTGTTAAAATAGAGACTCACGGGCCGTATTTCAGATCCAATACAGAAATCAGAATTTCTACTGAGGAGCCTAGGAATTTGTATTTTTATACAAGTTATTCTTACTGGGTTGCTATAAAATAAAATACAAAGAATAGGAGGCTCTATAGAAAATTTTGAGTAACATATAAGTGTATGACCTCGAAATTATTCAGAATTTCTAGCATAAAGTAAAATTTTGAGGAAAAAAGTATTTTGGGGGAAATTTATTTTGGTTGACAGCATGAGACCAGTTGTGTTAAATCAATCGACCAAATGAGCTCTTTCAAGAAGTTTAACATATACTCTTCTGCTCGTGGGATAAGCACGGCTTTTTACTGATAAACACTAAAAGTCGCATCTCCAACAATAACATTTAAAGCAGTAAAATAACCTAGATATGGTGCTCATGAACCCTGGGATTAAATAATAAACACTTAAGCATAATTGCAGTTACTTTCTGACTTGTCTCTGATTCTTGATAAATGTGTCCTCAAGAAACGTAAGAAATGTGGAAGAAAAAAAAACGAAAACCCTCCAGCCTAATTCTAACGATCTGAATTAAAAATGTTGAAAATAAGATCGCCTTTGGAATGGGAATTTACTGTCACCATAAGCTGTTTGTGACTTAAAAACTAGAACATGTAGTTCAGAACACAATCCAATTTCTCTAGACGACAGTGAGTTCCCAGCAGAGGTTGTTCCTCTCCAGAAACCTGCCTTGGATAGCATCCTGGCACTTGGATGCCTTGGCGTGTCTGCCACCTCAGAAATCAACAAAGTCACACTTCCGTCTGAATGAGAAACTTGACACATTCCTCTCATTTCTGAACTGTGCCCACACAACCTGTTACAACATTTTGTACACTGCGATGGACACAACTGAAGTCTCACGGTGGCTAGCTGCAATTTCAAACGTACAGTTCCAAACCTGGGAAATGTAAATTGAGAAATTTTCTGGATGCGAATCATGTGAAAACAACAGAAATTGTTTTCTTTCACATGGTCATGGCCAATTAATAATGACTAGTCGTAGGTAACAAAGATTTCTGGGGTTATGAGCATTGGTTTTTGCAAACTGAATATGGCCACACTTAAGGCTATATAGACATTGTACAGTCATAGTGAGCTGGAATTGATTTTATTAAGGCTGATAATAGACACTGGACGGTCAGAGTGTCTGAACAGATACAGCTTCCCTTAAGCTAGGCTGGAAAATAGCTCAAGAAAAAAGAAATAAAGTTCTTAATACAACATAAAAGATCTGCAGGGGTGACAGAAGTGTGGGTTTCTGAGAATAATGGCCTGTTCTGGACTAGGTTGATCATACCTTCCAAAATATTATAACTGGAGAATGTTTGCACGGTGTGTGTCATACCCTCAAATATGTGTGCAGCAGACTTATGAGAAGATGTGTAGTAAGCTGTGGCATCAGGTTTTACATGCTTTAGTCTTTTTCATTTATGGATGATTTACCAAGTTTCCTACACTCCTCTTCCTAGAGGTTTTATTTTTACATTTAAAGCTTATAGCTGCTTTCCCACCCTGCAACCTAAACACCATAAAGACACTTTGCTCACTAACCGACACTATGTATGAGTGCAACGGATGTTTTCAAACCAATGAATGACTCAAAAGAACTCTGAAAATGTTTCTTTGATGTAAGAACAGGGGTCACAAAGACATACAGATGGTAAATAGAGAAATACTACTAGAGATCTGCATTGGAATGTAATAAGCTGCAGACCAAATAGTAGCATAATTCTGAATAAAATTTAAGTAGGTAATTAGTTTCCTATTGCTGCTACAATTAGCAGCCACAAACTTGATGGCTAAAATCAAAAACACTTATTATCTTACAGTTCTGCAGTTCAGAAGTCCCATATGGGATTCAACTGAGTTAAATCAAGCTGTCAGCAGGACTACAGTCCTTTATAGAGGCTCTAGCAAGAATCCATTTTCTTGCATTTTCCACCTTCTAGAGGCCGTCTGCATTTCTTGGCTCGTGATCCCTTTTCATCTTCAAAGCTAGCAAAGGCCAGTTGAGTCTGTCTCATTTTGCATCATTCTGACACACTTTTTTGCCTTCCATTTAAGGACTCTTTTTTGCCTTCCATTTAAGGACACTGGACTCACCTGGATAACCCAGACTAATTGCCCTATCTTAAGGTCACCTGATTCATAACATGAATTCCATCAGCAACCTAAATTCCCCTTTGCCTTATGTACTCACAAGGCCCCAAAGATTAGGACCTGGGCACCTCTGGGAGGAGGTGGGTTAAGGGCATTATTCAGTCTACCACAGCTGTGTATAATGAAAATCATATTTTGCTACACCTCTGTGGATGGTCAAAACTTCTTCAGAGGAAGACACATCTGACACTCCTCAGTAAGGAAAGTTCATTCAACCTCATTTTGACTTCAGTGCCTTCTAGACACTGATCCAAGGTGGTTCTTTATTGGCAGGTCTGATTTAATTTTCAAAAGATAACTGCTTGATTGCAATCAAAATCAAACGGAATAATTTACAAAAAAGAAGCAAGAGGAAAAAGAACATGGAAGAAGGCAGACATTTTCCAAGTAATTTAACTGAAGATTATTTTGAGATTTTCTAAAGCTCAAATTTGTAAGGATAAGTCTGGTTGGCTAAAGCACCAAGCCTGAGAGTAATGAAAAAGTTGCCATTCTGTGAGCCTACATAGCAAACCAAACTAGTAACCACAACCTCACTTATATATCACAGAATTTTGGATTAAACATGGCAGACAAGTTTAAGTTAAGCTTTAAATTTGAACTCTGTATTCACTACATAAATATTCTAACTATATACTGAGGTTATTAAGTATGAAATGTCCAATTCCGTAAGTACTAATTTTGACAGTTGATATCTCTGACATCTCACTTTGACACTTTTTCTTTTATTGTGAAAGTATACCATCATTCTTTCAAATCCACAATTTAGCTTGCGATTAGCTTTCAATTTTTTTTTTAAAGCAATTTTTGGGAATACATGGATAAGCCAAAAATTCATGTTATTTTTGAATATAAGTTGCATCCTGGAACCAATGCTGTGCAGACAACCCAAAACATCAACTTAGTGTTTGGGAAGGATGTCACTAATGAACATACAGTACATCGATGGTTTGAGAAGTTCCGTTCTAGTGATTTTAATCTTGAAAATGAGCCACGTGCCACATGGGTGATCTGAGACCAAGGTGGATAATGATGAGCTGAAAGCTGGAACGGAAGTGAATCCATCTCAACCTACGCGTGCATTAGCAACAACGTTTGATGTTACTATTCCAACAATAGTTGGCCATTTGAAATAAATCAGCAAGGTAAAGAAGCTGGATAGATGGATTCTGCATGAATTAAATGAGTGTCAGGAGAGAAATCGTCCCAAAGCTTGCCTTTCTTTGCTGTGAAAACATAAAGGTGAACAATTTCTACATCGTATTGTTACATGTGAATGAAAATAGATTCTTTTTGACAATCACAAGCATTCGGCACAATGGTTGGATAAAGATGAAGTGCTGAAACACAGTCCAAAACCAAATATTCATCAAAAAAAGCTATGGTATCTGTTTGGTGGCCCTGCCCTGGCATTATCTACTACAGCTTCATGAAACCTGGTCAATCCATTACAGCAGATGTCTACTGCAATCAACTGGATGAAATGATGAGGATGATTGTGATTAAGTAACTGAGACTGGTCAACAAAGACAGGCCAATCCTCTTGCAAGACAATGCTCAACCACATGTCACACAAACAATGCTGCTCAAACTACAGAGGCTGGACTAGGAACCTCTCTGTCATCCACCATATTCACCAGACCTTGTATCAACTGACTACCACTTCTTCCTGGCTTGGACCACTTCTTGCAAGGAAACATTCGATTCTCAACAAGCTGTGGAAAATGCCTTTTGCAATTTCATTGCCACTCGCTTTCCAGGCTTCGTCACTACTGGCATAAACAAGCTATCATTAAGATGGTCAAACTGTGTCGATAGTTTAAGCGCACACTCTGATTAACTGTACTGCTTCTCATTTGAGATATAATAAACTATATTTGAAATCGGACATTTCGTATTTAATGACCTAATTTCTTTTTCAGTGTAAAGAGCTGAATATTAATAAGTTTAATTCTCTTCCTTCAAATTTAGATTTGATTCAAGTAGCACAAATTTCTGGGCAGAGGAGAAATAAACTGGGGATGGCTAGTTATTGGTTTACAGAATTAATTTAAGTCCAACCTCCTTATATTATACATTTATCAAAATAATTTTGAAAGGAAGTACATGGGGTCAAAAAGTTTCAAAATATAGCGACTTTTACGTGGAAATCTAAATTTTAAAAGAATTATCTGAAACAATTAAAAATAAAGTATTGACCATACAGACCTGCAACCAAACAGATGTGTACTGACACTAAACTCTCCCTGCTCAATTCAATGCCCTCCTTCCCTGCTCTTCTTGAAGGTTAAATCCTCAATCACTCAAACTCGAAGTACTCCCCCAGATTTAACCCATTAACATAAAACCTGGTGTGGTCATATATTAATATATAATATTCTTTCTTCTGTAGCTGACTAAATTTTTAAAACAACCCAAGCTCCCTGAGTGTCAATGATAATAAACAATGGTGCATACTGCTTGTAAGGAAGTAGAGTTGAGTCTTAGGTGAGTAACTACTTGTCATTCACATACAAGGACTTGATTAGTTCTGAGAATGTGCACAGCTCTTTATCTGTAGAGTAGATACACCAAGGATTGCACATCCTTAATTTTGATTAGTATTAACACCAATGGCACTCACACTTGAGATACTGACTATCCTGATTTCATAGTTCCTTAATGTGTCTCAGCCACATAATAACCAGGTTTCCTGAAGTCTTTCCTTTATTCACATGACAAAGGTTGAATTGCCTGGTTACTGAGCAGTGGACACTGAGATAATTGATATCTTGAAGCACATAAAGAGTGCTGTGCTTGAAGATCTTGGCTAAGTGCCTAAAAGATAACAAGTAATTATGATCTAACATGCTAAAAGAGCTATTACGTAGTCATAGAGAATCAAGCAGAGGAAAACAAACTCTACTGAAGGAAGCCAAAGACAAGTGGCAACACTTGAATTGAATCTTAAAGGATGGGTAGAAGTTTCACAGGGAGAATAAGGAAGGAAAATACAGAGCAATTTAAAAGCAATTTCCTATCGGCATAAATAAGTACATTTGAGAAGGAGAGGATGATTTTATGTGACTGATGTGAAAGGAAGAAATGGGAAAATAGCAGAAGACAAGGCTGGAAAGAAAGCCCAAGACCAAACTAGGAAGACTTTACTTACTCTCACTGATGAGGACTTCTTCAGAAATCATGCCCAAAAAAGCGTTGGAAAATTATGTAAGAAACAAAATTCTAAACTCAATATATTTGACTTAAAATGGGCCTTACATGAGTGATGATTATCTTTTGTGAGGTTAAGTATTCCTAAGAACAGTAGGATGGTAAACTTTAGCACCTGAGACAAAAGATGAATGACTATAAATTCATAATTTATCTATGGTCTCCTCGGACCACTCAGCTTTAATGCCTAGAGAACCAGTACGGAACACCACATATGCAGACCTGGTCAAAGTCCATACTCTTTTTATTGGAAGCTTGCTTTGTTGTTGCTATTTTTGCTTTTAAGTATAAAGCAAGTTTCCAGATTATAAATGTGTAGATATAACTATTATATCTTCTCACAATGACATTAACTCCTTGTAAACTCCTAATTCCTCAGAGTATTACAGGAGAAACATCTTACCAACGTTGTATAGGTATTGCTGTTTATTTCATTGGTAGAAATGCCTTGTGATAATTGATTTTTTTATTGGTATGAAACACAGTATCTTAAAAGGTTTTGAGGTTATGTCCTTAAGAAGAAGAGTGGCAGATTTTCAATGAAAGAGTCATATAGCACTTTAGAAAATACAACTTCTAGAAACAGCAAACACGTACCACGAGTGCTCACGAAGGCCACGGCACTTTTGGTAGTAAATGGCCTCCAGAGAAAGATCGTAACTGGTGAAATGGATACAATATGATTAGAAAGAACTTCCATTTTTTTTTTTTTCCCCTCCTAACCATTTCATTGATTCATTCATTTCTGAATCTCAAAGAGTTCGCCCTGGGAACCTAGTGAGGCCTCTCTCAGTAGGATACACATATATACAAATGTTATATACACATATATAGATCTGCATATCACAGTGATAGGGATCTCTCTTGATCCCAAGTTACCTTCTTCAGTACTGGAAAAGGCACTCTACTGATATAATATATGACGCCCAGCAATTCCCACTAGTTCTTGTGTTTTTATCTCGATTGGTTTGACATGCAGAATGATGTAGAGTAAATCTAATCTCTATCCTACAATCCCCACTCCCCAGCACTCAATTACTTTAAATGTTTTATCTTCTGTTCCAAAGTCGTCTGTTTTTTAAGACAAAATCAAAGCCAAATAAACAAAAATCCTAACTATCTCAAACCCTTTTTCACAACAGAAAACTTACGAAGAAATGTCAAACACTCTTGAAATGCCAAGGTTTACTTCAGCAGACATATCTTGGCTGACCGTTCTGTAACCATTCCCTAACTATGAAAATATCTGGCAGAAACATGTATCAGAATTCAAATATACAATATAAATCCTGTCAAACAGCTCCCTAGTATATCGAAAAATCCAACTGAGAGTTTAAACCCGTTTGTTTCTATAGATCACAAATCATATAGAACAAATTCTAAGTCAAAATGTGTGAAAAGATCGCAGGCATTAGACAGAGGTAGGGCAGACAGATCACATGATATGCTTACTCTGAAAAAATTTAAAAATTAAAAAAGAGTAAGAATAGAACGATCAGACAGATGTTGAAAGGTAGAACCATACAGTCAATCAGAGCTGATCTGAAGACCATAAATTTATGTTGAGAAAGACATGTTAGCCTTTAAGTGCCACACAGGGGCATCCAGGGCTCATAGGGAGTCAAACAATAGTACTGCTGTGGTATTTAAACCCTTGTGCTATTATTTTCATCTGGACATAGACAAGACTAGAGAAAACCAATACACATCCAGATCTTTCATATAGATATGTATAGATATGTGCATATATGTGTATGTGTGTGTACATATATTCACATAATCTCTCCTATATATGAAATACTACAAGCCAATATCTGGTAGAGTTACTGGCAACAGTTTAAGAGAGCATCAGGATAAACTATTTGGACTCAGAAAGTTTGATTTTATTTTAAAATTTATTACATAAAGTATATTTCAAAGTTAATTTAATTCAATAAACATCTCTTTTTTGAATTATTTACTACGTTTAATGTACTGGAGGCCATAAAGATAAATCAGAAGGTGCTCTTCAAAGAACATATAACCTAATTTATAAATAAAAAGTAAAGGCAACTAATCCATGCGTTGCTGTTTTTTTTTTTTTAATTCCAGCTTTACAAATCTTTCTTTAAAGGTGTTAGTGTATATTCAGTAGGATAGACACCTATCTTTTTAATAGTTATCTATAACAGATGCAATTCTGTGTTGTGCCTATGCCATTGTACATCACTACTAATCACAGGATGAAGTTTCTGAAAAGAAATAAAAGGCTGATAAGGATTTTTTTTTTTTTTTGAGACAGAATCTCACTCTGTCGCCCAGGCTGGCATGCAGTGGCATAATCATAGTTCATTGTAACCTCAAACTCCTGGGCTCAAGTGATTCTCCTGCCTCAGCCTCCCAAAATAATAATTACTTTTAAGTCACTCTGGGAGAGATCTGAAAAAATTAATAAGATCCATAATATATTACACTATTCAACCAGGTATATATTACAGTAGAATTCATGGTTCTAGTTATAAACGTAGAATACACATCACTAGAATAAAAAGAAAAAATATATGACAGAGGCTTCTAGAAGAGCAAAAGAAAGCTGGAAAGTGAAAAATAAAAAATTCAGTTATTTCAAAGAATGAGATGGGATCCGATACATCAGTTGGCCATGTTAAGGAAGAAACTGCAGCTTAATCAAGACATTATAATCAATTAAAAAGTATAAACCAGGATATTTATACACATAAACTACATTTAATACAGTCTAGATTAAGAGACCTAAATAATACTATAATATCTTAATTCCTATCTAAGCTAAGCAATGCAAATAAAGCAATAACTATTATGGAAAAATAGCTTTACTATATAAGGTGTTGGAAAACCAAGTAAACTTGTGATAGCTTTAATTTTTAATGTGCTATGATTGGACTCCATTTGACACATATATTAAATGGTGCATGCAATTTTTAGCTAAATATCTAACAGGATGTCATCCTAAAACCTCATGTTCCTATATTATTGTGTTGTTAACAGCAACAGCTTGCAAAGATTTATGGCTTCTATTAATTACACTAAAAAATATGGTGGATTTGCCCAAAGAAATCAATTGTAACGGAGATAAGCAAGTGTATTTCTTTAATTACAATCATATATTACAAATGACTGTCATTATCAATTCTTTCTTTTCATTTATCCCCAAAGTGAAGGGTTAAGGGTGAATCTTTTTGCTTGCCTAGATTTAACCGTGGAAGAACAGTTTGAGTCAATACCCTATATGGCTTATAGAGGTCCTAGTTTGACCTCAAAAAATTGGAAAAAAAAAAGGAGACAAAACATTAAGACAGAAATAACGTTCGAATGTGTAAACTTCTACCTATCCCTGTTTTTGTAAAGTAAGCTTTCTCCTCTCATCAATTAGATTTCAGTTCAGAAAAACTTAGTATATTTCCACTCCGAGCTACTTTGGGTTTTGTTTAATTGTTCACATACTTGTTAACACATCTTTTTTCCAGAAATAATTTAGCATTCTTTGTATTTATACAAATAATAAAAGCAAAAAAAAAAAAAAAAAAAACTAAAAACATAAAAATTGGGAGAAGAAAACAGGACAAAGAGAAAATAATAAGGGAATAAAAAGATCAAATAAAAAAAAGAATGCATTCAAGTTTACATTTAGAACTACATTTAAGATTTCTGAACACTTTTTGTCGAGCACCAAATCAGTATCAATTTCATGCTTACTGATATTCCCAAGCAGCTCTGTTTCTTTATCCAACATGGCCCTGAACACCATGAACCCTAGCTACACAGCCCATATTCCCAAAGACTTATATGGCTTGGTGTAGATACAGAATCTGTCTGAGTTGGTAATAACACTCAGATAATTCTTTTCACTCTTCATTAAGCTCTTGTGACAAGTATAATCCATTATGCCAGACAGTTCATGTTATTTAAAAGAAAAATACACACATTTTTCTTGGGCCAACTTGTTCGAAGACACAAAGGACTCATCATCATGAACAAAATTGCACGTGCATTAATAACTTTTTATGCCACTTTTAAGCATCTCTCATTTTGGTACTAAGGGAGATAGGGACTATTTTATTCCTTTAATAGTTAGAAAAGGGTTAAAACATACAAACATACATACAGAAAATCCTATAGGAGGACATCCACCAATATGTTTACAGTGTTTATCTCATTCACTGGGTCATGATTATTTTAATTTTCATCCTTAGCACTTCCTACATTCTCCAAATTTTCTACAATGAGACTATCAAGACAAAACTAATCAGTATCTCAAAAATGTCAAAAGTACTGAAAAAATACCAGAAGAATAATACATCTGATTAGCTAACACGAAAGCATAGTTGTTTTGTTTTGTTTTTTTAATCTGGCCATTAGAAAACTGGCTAGAAAAGTGGTTTTAACTTAAACAATTCTTTCCTAAAACCAATCAAATATACAGCCCAGATCATTTTTTCAGAGCATCAGAAAGTACCCTCTATAGTGAAAGAGAGAAGACATTTCATTGGAAGAGCCATTGTAAAGGAAAACTACTGTCTCACTTTCTCAGAGAAATGCTGCCTTCCAAAGAGTTAAAAAAAACAAACAAACAAACAAACAAAAAAAAACAACTTGGGTTGTCAATCTGTGAGCAGAGTTATAATCATTAATCCTAGGCCTAGACATTGCAAGACCTGGAGGCAAAATAGCAAAAGACAGTTGTGTGTGTGGTTCTGCTCCTTTGGTGGAAAAAGAGACAAAGGTTGAACTTTAATTGAAAAGTAAAAACCAAGTCCTAAGGGTCTTAAGAAGACATAAGACATTTTAAGTGTAACTATGAAACATTTTGTATTTGCAAAATGGATGCAAATAATAAGATTAGAGAACTGAATTTGGTGGGGGTGGGGGGGTGGGGTGGATTTTTTTCTCAATTCCAGACTCACGGATTGACAAAACACAAGATTTACAAAACACAAAAGATATTGAATTGTTTATATCTCCTCAGTTTTGAAACTCTATTTATAACAAAAGCTATAACGTGTTAATTTAATTCAATCAGTGAATTTGTACAATAATTAGTGCTTGAATAAACTACTGTGCTCTTAAATTTACACCAATTGTGGTCATTTGAGAGCAAACAACAATATGCATACATTTTAAAATTGCTAAATTAAAAAAGAGACTTGAGATACATAAAAAATAAACAGCACTGCCTTATGTTTCCCTGTACATTCATATTCAATTATACCTCTACAATAACAGGTTAATCCTAACCCCATGCAAATTTCATCATGAATTGCACTGTTTACCCACCTACAGGGACATTACAAATCTGATCACTTTTACCCTACTGATGGTGGTGTTGGTGTCCCTTTTGGTTGATAACGTTGTTACAGAGTAAATTCTTTAACAGTACAGAAGTCAAATGATCAGAAGCACATATGATCAGGGTTGAAAAACAAAACTCAGAAAGTCATTCACTTATCAATTTAGATAATCCATTAATCCATTAATCCATCAATCCATTAAGAACCATGTATCAGGCACCTACCTATGTGCCAGGCATTGTGCTAGGTTTGGGAATCTAGAGGCAAAAGATATACAACCGTCCTTGATCAGGCCTCAGTCTAGAGATGAAAGAAAGTATAAGAACCAGCAATGATGACAGAACGCAGTGCATGCAAGGGCAGAGAAGGGTGGAAGCGGTCAGACCTCCACCTCTGCAGCCAGTCACCGCACTCAGCAATGTGCCACAGAACAGAAGATGCAGAGCAGGGAGCAACAGAACATGATGGGAACCCGCTCTACACGTCTTTAGAAGCATAATGTCTGACAATATGGTGAAAGGAAAGTCATGACACCAAATGCCTTCTGTAAACAACCTTGGTGCTTTACTCTTTCAACTAACCAATAGTTCTAAATATGAATCCGTTAACACGTTTTCACAATTAAGGTGTTTGGGATTACATCTATTTGTAGAGACCACTAGACATCACTGACATGCATGTTCCTCATTGCCCGGGACTTCTGAGACTTCACGCCACCTTGTACGTACAAGCCTGTGGTGGTGCCTCCTCTCTCTAATTGTGAATACGATCAGAACAGCGGATGAGTGGGGATGCAGGAGAGGCAGGGAAGTGATTCCTAAATTCAAAACATTTGATAAGGATACAACAGACTAACAATTGCTAATTGAACTAAATACGACATAGACAGCTTTCAGCTCTTTTTGTCTATTGTTCTTTGCCTGTGACTCTTGCCATGTGATATAACCAGGAATGGGAATACCAGAGGCCACTCTTGTATGACATATAAATTTCTTGAATTTGCGTGAGGAAATAATATAAAAACAAATATTTAAATTTTCAAATTGTTTCTTTCAAAAATACAACATGAATTAGCATGCTTTATTTGACATCAAAAAAGGCCTCCGTTCAACCTCCCCGTGTCACGTTCCCATGTTCAGACACTAAAGAAGACCTTTAATAGAAAAGACGGTCAACCTGAATGAAGTCACTTGTTTTAATATTTTTCCAGAGTCACTATGTCCAAACTGAGAAAAACGTGTAATTACATAAATAAGTATGAATGCATGTGCATATATATGCATTTAAACATACACAAAATGGATGTGTGCGTATCTTTCTACAGCTGCATCACAGCTTTACTTCCGTCTCTGTGCGTCGGTATATATTCGTTCAATACATCCCCTGTAGTCAAACCCACCACCCAATTACTTAGCCTCGCTTAGTTGCTGCCATTAGAAGATGAAGAAATTCCAACGACACTGCAACAGAATACAGCAACTGAACCTGTCTTAATCAATTTTTCGCTTTCAAAGAGAGCTTTTTAATCATTAATAGTATTCTACTACCTGTAAGCTGATTTGTATTCACAGAAAGTATATTATAATCCTTACCAGAAACTAATAATGATTTTAATGAAATTGCATTGACTTCGGAGGTTTCACCATTTATAAGTTGCTTAATTCAGTCTTAGTAAAATCATTCATTATTCCTTACAAACATCAGCAGGGGAACCACAAAGACAATTTATTAGATTAAACTGGATTTAAAGGTTGCTTTTATTGTAATTGTAATAGAAAAAAGTAAAAGAAAAAAAATCTACCTTTTCTTAAATATTATATGGTACTTAGATCACAGTTTAACCTCCTGGCATGGGTAGAAAGGCTGGGCCTATGGCCCTATAAACTGTTTTCTGCAGTAATTAGTTCCAAGACTACATTTACTTGTTACACTAGAGCTGCCTCCCCTTAATGTGTTTTGCTTTTCACTTATCTGAGAACTTTTTTCCGATGACCTGAATAAAAAGAGAGAACAAAAGCACCCCAAACACCATTTTTTAAATTAAATACTTCCTTTATATGAGAGGAAGATGCTTTCAATTAGTCGTCAAAGTTCAACAATTACATGATTAATCCACTTTGACTATAAATCCAATGACAGCTTTTACTTATAAAGGAAGCTGACATAAAGTATGTGCCCTAACTCTCCTGCCCACTGACATACTCAAGCTGTAATAAATAAATAAAGATTGGAAATATTCTCAAGATTTTGGAGTAAATAAAAGATTATACATTGTTTCCAAATATAAATATTTCCCAGTTATACTGAAATCATATTGAAATTCCTTAATGGAAAAAGCACAACAGATTAGAAGGGTTATTATAATAACATGTGCTTTGAATTAAAAATTATCAAACACCAAAAGGTATTTTCCATCAACTGTGTATCAAGGTTTCTATGAACTGTCATGTAAATATAATATACTCATCCTCACCACTAAGTATATCCAAAATTAAACGTTTTGCTGGGCTCGCATTCTCCTTCAAATTCAGCTTTGCAGCACAGCCATTCATTTATAAAATTCGCTGAAAATCTACTATGTGCCAAGTACTGCTGTTGTAAGAGAAGGAACACAAAAACAGTTAAGACGAAGCCTCTAATCCCAAGATCCTCCCCGGAGGGTGGGGCAGGCACATGTCTGAAGAAGTAAAACACAATACTCTAAGGGATAATCGAGCAAAGAACAAAGTGCCATAGTGGCACACAGGAGAGGACGTTAGATCTCAGAAATAGCCAGGGAAGTAATATATATATGAGCTGGATCTTTTTTAGAGGAATAGCAGATTTGCCAGTGAACATTAACTAAATGAATCACACGTAGAGTGGAGGAAGGCACAGGATGTGCTAAAGCAGAGAAATATAGAAACACAGCGTATTTTTTGAGAGTGGAAAGGAGTTCAGTCTGACCAGAGCACAAAGTACATTTCATCAGATAAGGACAGCCCAAGAGGAGGCCAAAAATATCATTTCCCAGGGCCTGTAGGATAAAATCCAAACAGGTATGGCTGTGGTCCATACCATATCCTACAGGCCCTAGGGAATGGTACCAAGGTGGCCAATGATGAACAGATCCCAGAAGCCTTTCAAAAGCATTAATGAAATCCTAAGTGAAGTCAGTCGCAGATAGGGTAAAAAGAGGGTCAAATTTAAGATACATTTCTGAGGCAATTAGTTATCTCTCTCATAAGCTATTACCTAATTAATTCAGGAGAGTGAGGGGGGAAAGAGGAATCAAGTAAGTTTATCAGTTTTCAGGCTTTCATATCCGGAAGTACGGTGATGCCACTAACTGCGACAGAAAATATAGGCAATCGAAAAGAAAATGAGGTCAGTTCTTAAGGTGGACAGTTTGTGATTGCTGCAATATATTTAGGTGCAAATATTTAGTGCGTTACTGGCAATATTGCCCATAGCATGTGGGAGGGGGTCAATATTTTTCTGAGAGCAAGTGACATTACACAAGAAATAAGAACAAAAACCACAGCACTGACCCCAAGGGCTAAACATTTAAGGACCAGTTAAAGGAGGAGGTATGGTGAAGAAATCAACTTATTCACCAAGCAACCTATTTAGGGACAATGGCAATTTGATTTCTGGATTTCCAATTTACTTAAATAACAAAACTAACCTTTTATCTTTTAATCTATTGTTTGAATCACCATAGGTAAGCCCTGGCCTGTCAAGCTGTGCAGTTGCCCATGCTCCCAACTCAAGTGCCACAAATAAACTCTTCTTCTATCAACCCCTTCAGCAAGAAAGCATTTTACCAACATAAAATGCCTCAGGAGACCTTAAAATAATGAAGTTGGAAGAATGCGGGTGAGCGAATTTTGAAGTTTATTAAACCTGACAATTTAATATTTATGTAAGCTGCAAGTGCTAAGCATAATTGGACTTAACTATTGGCTTAGGTTTAATGGATTGTGAATTTAACTTCATTATCATAGTTTTGAGGGCTCTTTCCACTCATTCAACTGATTTAGGGAAAAAATGTGCGAGCCACTTTCTTCCTCACCAAAACTATTGTTGAGATGACCTGAAACCATCAGGTCAAAGAATGTGGATCCTTTCATTTCACAAAAGAGAAGAGTTTTGGTGAAGACAGAAAACCTGGGTTTCAATTCCAGATCTGCTAGTTACTGTGAGACTTTGAGCAAGTCACTAAGCCTCTGGAAGCCTCAGTGTCCTCAAATATAGAGACGATGTCAACCATTCAAGATTACCATATGGAATTAAAGAGTAGGTACCTAAATCACTTGGCAAAATGCCTTTACACATGATGGAGGGTCAATGCATGTTGGTTCCCTCTTGCACTCATGCCATTATTTACTGCTTCGACAGACTTACACCAGTTGAAGGCCTTTCTGCTCATCTCCTTGAATGCCAGCAACATAAGCATACTCTACTCGCTAGGAGTTGATCATCCTAACCACTAGTAATCTCTCTGATACAATTGGTAGCACATAATTTAGAAGCAAAGGAGAGCCATAGCGTGAATGAGTCCTTTTTTGGGGGGTGGGGTAGGGAGGTAGACATTGGGTACCATATCATTTTTCAAGAACCTAAACTAAAAGGATCCTTCTCTCCATTTCTATTTTATGCCTCTGTAAGTATGAAACAATGAATAGATCATAAACATGTGTGGACAAAACCTCTACAAAGAGATGTTTCCAGGAATTCCTTGGTGAGATGCTGTGATGAGGGAAAGAGGAAAGGGGTTTTGAGAGGAGGAAAGGGAGAGAGGGGAGTGTTCGAATAGGAGTTCTTATATACATACACACACACACTGAAAACTCACGCTAGCCAGTAAGTGTGATACTATAAGCAGAAACTGCTAATACTAGTAGGGACCTGAGAGAGATCACACCAGTCAGGTCCTCTCATTTTGGGAACAGAGGCCAAGAGAAGGAAAACCATTTACCTGTGAATAGTATCTTGCATAGGCCTCTTAACCTAACAAGCGAAGAGATGTGAAGCATACGCAAAAACATACGTTTCTTATGTGCAGGCATCAAGAATCCAGACCATGCAATGTATAAGAGAGACGAAATGTGTTTTCAATTTATTTCCAGGGAGTAAAGCAGTAACTCTAGGAGGAGGAAAACCACCCCCAACACCGTTTCGTGCATGAAACATGACTTCGCTACGCGGTGCTTGATGTTCTGAAATCCATCCTGCCTTTCTCCTAAACAACCTCCACCCCACCTGCCCCAGGAAACCAAACTAAATATTATTTTTATTTTTGAATTTATTTTTATTATATTTTCTTTTTATATTAGAGAAAGGTCACTTTTTACATCTATACAATAATCTTCTCTCTCCTCACCTCTTTAGTTGCCACAACTTAATTTTCAAGAACTTTATTCAAAATATTCTGAGGCACATTGCTTAGATTATGATTGAATCCAGGTTAACAAATTTCCTGTGTTACAGCTATACTCCCTCACAGATCAGTCAGTTTTCCCTTTGATTTAATGTGGTCATTTCTAACTATAGAGGAAAGATAATAACAGCCTCAGTAAGGAAGACCTTCCTTGAATGCTTGATTTCAGTGGAAGCCCAATGGTGTGGGGTGGAGGGGTGGTGCTGATGTAAACTCACAGAAGTTGCGGGACTAAGAGGGTTGGGAAGATGTGGGTCAAAGCACACAAATTTCACTTAGGAGGAATAAGTTCAAGAGAGCTATTAGACAACGTGGCGATTATAGTTAATAATATATTATAGTCTTGAAAAATGCTAAGAGAGTGGATATAAAGTGTTTTCACCACAAAAATGATAATTACGTGAGGTCATGCCTATGTAAATTAGCTAGATTTAGTCATTCCACAATGCATGCCTACTTCAAAACATCATGTTATACACGGTAAATACATACAATTTTACCTGTCAATAAAAGAAAAAAAAAGATTATCAGCAGCAAAAAACAAAAAACAAAACAATGGTAAAATAAATGAAGAGAGGAGCAGTGCCTGTTCAGGACAATCAACCCCTAGTAGAGCTGCCATGACAGAGTTCAGGGAGATAAGTAGAAGAGTCATTTAAATAATATAAGAGAATATTCATCTCATTACACTGCAATGCAAATCTAGGTCCTATAATCTAAGGCAATACCAATAATAGCTTTAAGGGATGCTTTCATGTTGTGGTGGACTTTCCGAGAAACAGCTATTACTTTTGTGCCACGTGCTCATGTGTCAAGTATAACTTCACTCAAGTCACCTGCCACACTTGGGCTGCAAATATCTGTGATTATAGGATGTCAACTTTTACCATGCATCACAATGAAACTGCATATCCCAGGAAAATGATTTTTCCATTATTTAATCCCACATGTAGCTCAGAATATGACAAAGGATTTCTAATTGTTTAAGGATTTCTAGATTTTTGTATAGGATATGGCTACACAGTTACACAGTGAAGATATTACTGTTGACATTAACCTGGACAATAGAAATAGTTAAACTAAATAATTTAAGTCCCAAAGTAAAATCTCATGATTTGAATGATCCAGGCCAACTGTCATGAAATAGGCACGAAAAATTGCATAATCGAAAATTTTAGCAAAGTATTTTGCTAATACTAGAAAGAGGAATAGCAAAAAGTATCCCCAGTAAGGAAACTGGGTAGGAGGTATGTGATATGTTTCCAAACCCTAGAATGCCACTTAGCAAAGCATCACTGTGGTGCATTTTAGGGCTCCCTGTTCACCCAGAAGAACACACACATCTAGAGCGACTGGCACATTCTAAGAAAGTCACTTAGAACCACTCAGAGATGCTCAGAGTCTCTCCAATATCTTCTTAGGACAGGATCCATCCTCTCTTGCATCTGGGAATCTGAATTAACTGCCCGCATTTATCAAATTAGCCTGAATATTGAAAAATCTCTACCGGGTAAATGACTAGCAATCACCATTAGATTCGTGATGGCAAAGGAATGATGTAAATAGAATTTTAAAATGTGCCTGAAGAGTAATAAAAAGAAAGAAGCATGCCTTTAATTTTCTTAATTCTGGAGGCTTTACTGAGAATTTTTCTTGAGAGATCTTCATGAGCTCGGCCATATGTTCTTTATCTCTACACTTGGGAAAGGGTAAGTGACCCAAAGACAGAGAATCGGCACGAGTCAACGCAGCTGGGCATTTTACACACTGGTGAGACTCCCACATGACTTCCCTGGAGAAACCAGGGAAAAACAGGCTTCTCGGTGCTCTCCACGCATTTTCTCTGTAAGTAGGAGGACCAAGGTCATCTGTGGACAAAGTTCAAGGTAACCAACAACAACATCAAAACTTCTCTCACGCACATCTTGTCTCATCCTGAAAGCAAATGAGAACTTGACCTTCACCTTTTTAATAAATCTAGTTTTATTTCAGCATTAAAATAGTACTTGTTTTCCCAATGTTCCAGAAAGATGAGTCATATTAACTTTGTAACTTCATACACGCTTGGCTGAGTCCTGAGCATGTTAATATGATGGCACTAAACCGGGTACTTCGGAGGTCACTTCATAAAGGTCAGCGGGACAGTACAGAAGGATATGGGCTTTGAAGTCTGGGTTTCTTCAAGGTCAGGCTGGGCTCCATACTCCGTGGTTCTGGTCATTTTATTTTACCTTAATTTCTGTGGATTATGGAAAATATCACCTATCTGGTTGGATTATCACACAAATAAAATGAGGTAATTTGTGCCAAACACATAACAGGATGCTGAAATCATATCAGACGCTCATTTCATGGAGGTTCGTGTTATCAACGTGAAGGTCTCTGATGATCAATACACAGAAACCACAGAACATGAACAATTTAGCATCACTCATAAAATGGGCACTTAAAGAGTAAAATTAAATGAAAACATTAAATCACACAAAATCCACATTTAAACATCACTCTTCAACTCTTTTATTTTACCAATAGCCTTTTAAGGATGTGGGTACTTAACCTACAGTAAGTGATTTTCCTCACGATTCATAGAAATGGAAGAGACTCTGGAATGCTTTAAACTTTTCTCTTAATCATTTGACCTTTTCCTTCCTTTTAACCATATCTATTCCTTCCCTATACAAATAATACAGAGGGGGAAAAATTCAAGATAATTCCCACATCAAAAATTCTGACATAAATGCTGAATATGAGAATCTTAGATTTATATTATGTTCTGACTATCAGCCAAGCCACTAAGGCTCACTGTGTCTCAGGATGATGTCCCATTTAGTAAAATGGGAGAACTGATTTTCTACCTAACTCCTTAGAGATGGTATTGAGATTAAATGGGCTAATATGCAGACTACCATGGCTTAAAGAATAATATGCATTTTAAGCATTTTGGCATAGCAGCACAGTTTTTGTAAGTTATTTTTATTATTATTATTGTTAGTTGTGTGAACATTGGACTTTCTGAACCTCAATGTACCCATCTATTACATAGAGACAATACTTTACAGAATTGCTGTGAAGAGTAAAAAAGATGTTTTTGTAAAAGCACTAACAATGTCTGGCATATAGTAAGCACTGAAAAAAACGGTGGCTATTATCAATTTCAGTACACAGGGGAAAATAACTGAGGCGTCAGAAGGGCTAGGGTTTTTGATCAACATTGTTTTGCCATTTATTGTAGATTCTGGGATGGGATCCTAGTTTTCTGGCATCCAGCCCCGTGTCCCATCCATACCACATGGTCCCCTAAGGTATCTGATTCCAAACTAAAAACAAGGGCTGATCACTCATTCTTCTTCTCTCCTTTGTTGGGCAAATGAAAACTTAAACCATTCTATATGAACAGTAAAAATGCGGAGAAAGTCAAGAAGTGGATATGCTAAACACCACAGAATGACATTTAGAGTATTTATTCATAAATATTCCATTTAATAGCCATATTGGCAGTCACTACTTGGTATATCACTGTGGCTCTATTCACTATTTTAGGCCACAAGGACATTATCTTATTCATTCTAGTTCTACTGTGTTATTCTATTTAATTTTTAGAAGAGTTTTAATTTCCTGACATTTTTTATTTTCCATATAACCATTTCATTAAACTATATAACAGGAAATGATCTGGTTTAGATGAAAGGGCAACAAATAAAAACAAGCCGCAGAAAAATAACTTTATAAGCCAACTTCTAATATCCGGAAAGTAAGTTTTTCTAAGCCTAGATAATTACATTAAAACTTCCCACATCACGTCAACAACTATGATGGTTTTATATTGCAAAGTTCAAGTATTACAAATCTTTCATTCTAAACCATAATTTATTCTTTTTTTAAATACTGGGACACTCAAATGTCTGATGAAACTAATAATATACCTGAAAGATTACATTTCCTATAACTAAAATAGGTCTAATGTCTTAAACTTTTCATAGCCGAAAACCCTTTTCTTTATGATAACACAACTCCTGTTACGTGAGAAAATAAAAGCTCACTGTTCAATTAAAAACCAAAACAATCAAAGCTAAATAAATTAGCCTGATTCTGTCCAAGTCACTGAGAATATTTTTTTTAATTATCCCAAATATGGATAGGACTTGCCTCTTGTTGCAAGCCATCTTTATGAAGACATCCCTAAAAGGTAAAGGAGATGGAAGTAATCATAGCATAAAAGAGGGTGAAGGATAGAAAGAAAAATAGGGCAGGAGCAGCATTATGTTATAACTTTCAGAAAGATGATGCTTTAACAATGTTAACTAATTTTGTATCCAAAGATCCTATTAAAAAAATACTTCCTTTACATTATTCATCCAGTAAAGATTTATATTTCACATTCTATTGTTTTACTTCTGTATGTTTTGTCACATTAATTCAAAGAACACTAAAATATATGCATTTCTTTTAAAGACCAAGATTAAGTGTATGAATTTGAATCTACAGGAAAAGGGTACATCTGGCAGCTGTACCTGGATGACATGGAGGTGTGCAAGGGAGACTATGGCTAGATCATTTGAGAGGCTACACAACGGAGAATGAGAACTGTTCAATTAAGGTATTATAAGCAAAAATGGAAAGACAAGGAAAAATACAACGGTCACCATATCAGTTATGAAGTAGGAATGCATCAGTCAGAAGAGGCAAGGCAGAGGAATAAATTAATAGAAGTCAGGGGCTCCAAACCTGGACAACAGGTAAAAGCATGGTGGTGCTGTTGACTGAAATAAGAATGCAGTGTCTCGGAGGGAAACTCACTGGGGTGGGAAGAAGAAAACAACTTCTAGGCGGCCACTGAGGCTGGTGGGACCACCCAAGTATAAGAACATCCAAGTACAAGTGGAATATTCCTCAAACTTTCTCCAGTAGAAAACACCGAAGAAATTTTACATGGTTTTTTATGAAAGACTATTAGCATGGTTTAGCAATTGTCTCAGTGTGATTAATTAAAATTACAATCAATGATTTTCAATCACAATGTGTTCTGTGATTGGTTATGGCATTGCTACCAACTACTGAAGTGCATTCAAAATGATTAGACACTAAAATTTACAAAATGAGAAAGATTATTACTATCACGTCAATAGTCAATACTTTCATATGTTTATATTCAATATTGTATCAGTCAATAATAAAACCCTAAAATTTATTAATTAATACAGGACTTACAGTTTACTTATATTTAATATCGCATATGTGTGCATGGCAAAGGGTGGAGTGTTTTAGCTTTCTAGTACATCGAACACATAATACTCAAAAAAGTGACTTTTGAACAGACGGAAGAACAAATGTAAAAAGTACATATGCATTAAGACAAAGCCACCCTTTAAATGCTTTAAAGGATGAGTTGCATTCTTTCATCTTAGTGGACTCTTCCATTTCTGGAAGAGAAGAGAGCAGGGAGGAAGAGGGACAGACACTATCTATCCCTGACACTAATGCTGAGGGTGTAAACATTACAGTGTCTTAATATGCCTTCCTCCTGGGGAACTTTGCGCATACCTAGAAATAGCTGAGAAACTATTCTGCTACTGACATTTATTTTTAACTAAAAATAAATCTAAGTGGGAATAAAGGGCAGATTAAAATATCATAGTATCACAGAATCTCTGACATCATCATGTCATGTTTTCTACCTAAAGTTTGAATCTCCTGCCTCTCTAGCACCCCCAGAAAATGATCACTCATCTCTACCTACTAAAATTGCCCTGGTAATTTTCAGGAAGCTGAAATCATTTCAGAGTTCTTCCTGGGACCAATCCAAAAATCTGCCATTCTCTGATCCCCATTCTGCTGTCTGAGTGAACACAAAATGAATCTAATCCCTCTTCTACATGACAGTCCACAGAGGCAACTACCAGTTTCATAACTGGTTTAGTTATTTTTCTTACACCCCGAGGGACCAGAAGAATTACATTTCCACATTCTTAGCGCAACTGTCTTTCCTGCAAGAACTTTCTTAAATGAATAAATAGTCTGTCTTCTTAAAAACAGTTCTTATTTAAAGAAGAATACAGGTATTCTTGTATTTTTTTTTCTATAAAACATAGTAAAATTGAAGCCCTTCATAGTTTGGTAAATCTGGAAGGCAATTAGTTAGAATATGAATTTCTCTTACTTTGTTCTGTTATTTGATATTGTATTATCTTTCATATACTGTCATTTGGATACAAATATCGCATGACTAATGCATTATGAGTAAATGTGATTTAAGCTGTGTCTCCAGAAGCAGCAATGGCATTTTACTGAGCTACCCCCAAAGTTTGTCCTGGCCTTTCTTACAGCATCCAGCATTAATCAGTGTGGTGTCATACCAGACTGAACACAGGTAGGGAAGTCTCTTGCTATGAACAAAATTATACCTGGTCATAAGATGATCAAAAATCTAAATTCATTAGTATCATTTGCAACAAATGCATAAACTGGTTGCCTTGTTTCACTACAGCTGGAAATGTGTGTTGAGTGACTCATATTTTTCACCACTCTGTGAAATGGTCATTATGTCACCACGAGTATTGATTTGGGGGTTACAAATAAATTTTATCAAGCAGATAAGTTCACAAATATGGAATCCATGAAGAATGAGGGCCAACTGTAATAGAGAAGATAATCACTTACATATTTTTTAAGACCAAGCCAATTTCATTCCTCTTTTGTGTAGAACACTACAATACAGAATTCTACAATTTTCTCAAGTCCTTGCATAGACTACTGCTACAAAGGAGTTTGTCCAAGAAAATACAGGGCATATAAGGGACCTGAAACCCTGGGATCCTGCACATATAGGACATCATGACATGCATCCAGTCATTTCCAGAGACAGGTACTTCCTCTGTCTGTTAGCCAAAGTTTAAGAGACAGTTAACGATATTCATCCACGAGCAGTCCTCATACTTCACCAAAAATTCATACAGAGCAAGCGAGTCCCTCAAGGAAAATGGCTTCTTATTTTCCCACTTTCTGAAATAAACCAGCTCAAGCCACACTTGTGAAGAAAGAATTGTCCATTGTTGAGAATTCTTGGCTCCTTCTTTTGTTTGGCCTGCTAATTCTTTCTCCATTTGGGAGGAGAGAAAAACTTTTTTTTAGCTTCTTTTTCACTGCCAGCCTGCTTTGATAATGTTCTGGGGGCTTTACCAGGATGACATTTTAGACCACTCTAGCTCAGCTTAGCAACTGAAGCTGAGCACAGCTGAAGAAAGCACTCAATTAACAACTCCAACTTCAAAGGCTATATTATCCTCTCCTCAATACACATGTGTAACTCCCATTAGCATTAATGGGAGCTGTGGGAGCCCAAGGCTCGGAGAATATACCTCCAAGTCTGTTTGCTTGATGAGCATGCAATTAAACCTTATGGCCCAAATTTTTCAAGGAGGGCATAGTAAGTACACCAAGTATACTCATGCAAAATCAAGTATGCTTACTTTGGGAAAAGTAAGCTATCACCTCTATTTAAACAGGAATAAAGAGCTGTCTCAATTAGGTCTATTTTAATCTCATTTATCCTCTTAGGTGTAGACAATGGTCTTTCACGGTGTTTTCAGTAAAGTCACTCCTCTGTTTTAAAAGATTTTGAGTTATATGTTTTCATAAGTATTAGTTCACATTGCTTAAAAGACTAGCCTCTGGGGTAAAAATGTCTAATAAGACCAGAACCATTCTAAGTGAATTTCCTACACATAAAATCCAGCATGGCATCTATACACACTCTGTGCCTTTTCCTGTCTCTTACTTAATAGCTTTATTCTAACTTAAAGTTAGGAAAAACTTTGTTTTGCATTAAAAAAAAATACAGAGAAAAATGTATGCCTCAATAATAAATTTGTCTTTATCAGGAAGTAGCAATTTTTGTACTTTTATCTCATTCTGCAGAGACTTGTCCACAGTTTTCAACATGAAACCAATACATATTGCAACTTCAATAAAATATCAGTACATCAATAAAATATCAATTAGGTAGCCTGTGCTGTGCCCACATTCTTGATCATATCTTTATTGAGAAAATAATCTGGACTGATTTAGTACCATTCAAAACAATTCATTTTCTGATGTTCATGTACTTTCCCCAAACTTTAAAAAGAAATTTATGACTGATAATTTTTATGTTTTATAAAAGACAGTTAATTAAGCAAGTTTAAAGGGATACAAGTAAATTATTGATCTAGCATTGACAGTCCTCTTTACCATCAAATATATCATATCCTGACTTTCTAATTACATGAGAAATGAAGGTTATCTTAGGTACTGGACCATAAATACAAATCAATGGAACTGCAATGGGACAATGAAGTTGTCAGACAGACAACATTGCCCCTACCAAGTTTATGGGAATGCTGACATGTCAGGAGACTTTTCAAATTATAACGTGGCAGATAAGCTAGAGGAAAATTCCACTTCAAAAATTTCATCTACTATAATACATGGTCTCCATAACATCATTTTTCACTTAATGTCTAACACTGTGCCTTACAAGTTTGATAGCTACCATCTCTTCGTGGGATTTCAAAGCTGATGTGTTAAAGAATGGAGTATCTCAAAATTGAACACTGCCCCTTACTTCAGATTCTACAGCAGGCGGAGTAAAGAATGATAACCATAGATGAGATAATAAACCGTGGTCTGTGGTTAACAGAATTATTAATGATGACAAATGTGAGAAGAAATTCACTACTTCTTATCAAAAAAGACTGTGGCTTTTTTTTTTTTTTTAATCTGCAATCTTATTCACAAAGTTGAAAGCTACTAAAACAGATATCCTATTTTGAGAGCATATCTCATATACAAAACCACCTTTCAAGTGAGAGATAAAGACTGTCGATGCTATTACAGAGGGTCTACGCAGTTCATTCTTAGCTGTTTTGGCTTCGAATTACTCTGGCTAGAGATGCTAACATTTAACTGTGCTATTAATCTCGGTGGAGTGATTGTGCCCTCTATGTTACTGAGACTAGCTTCACCAGCTAATCTGAAACCCATCCAGAACTTCAACTGGCACAGAACATAGTCATTCCCTTATATAGAAGTGTAGTTGGTAATGGTTTAACTGAGAATTTTCAGAGCATAAAATGGAATTTATTCAAACACTCCCATGAACACAACCACACTCTACTTTTTAAAACTTCTGTCTAAAATATTTTTTTTTACATATACTGTTCTTTTTCACCTGGCTCCTCTTTATAAAAGATAGAAATATATTTCCATTTAGTATAAACCAAAATATACTGAGAGCTCATGAACCTTAGGTGGGTCATGAGATGTAAGAGGAAATTGATGGCTGCTAGGGGAAATTACCTAAAGTATTTGCAGAAAGAAGAAAGAGAGAAAGGAAAAAAGAACAGGAGAATGAAGACATCTACCCAGTGCCTCTAACAAGGGCTGGTGTGTGGCACACCCATGTTGTCACTTGGGAGGCAGCTAAGACTTTTATGCTTCTCAGGAAAAAGAACTACCATCTCATTTTGGAGAAATATCTTATGACTGTTCATCAAATGGATGAGCAATACCTGATAGAGGCCATTTATTTCTATTACTGATTGCTAGGCTACAATCAACTTCAGATTTGTCCCGTAGTCGATCTCAACTTGTAAGATGTACTGACGCATATCATTGCAACAAGCATTTGAGCACCTGCTCTGTAGCACCCTCTGTCTAGGTGCAATAAGATTTCATTCCTACTTAAAAGAACCAATAAAACTATTTTGTTTTTAAATCTAACCTTCTTAATTTTAAAAATCCAAAAGTCTTAAAACAAAACAGTCCTAGAATCATTGAAATAATAAAACTCCAAGTGCATAAATGTCATAAAAACAGGCATTTCTATATGTGTATCTATACACATGCATAAAAGAGTCAATCCAATTTCTTCTCTTCATCTTCAGACTCTTTTGCAGAAGTTGCCATTAAAAGGCACATCTGATAGGGAAATTTTAGCACAGAATGTACTCAATAGAAAGTAACTAACTAGAGTACTAAAGATGTACGTTTTCTGAGTCTTGCTAATTTTTTTTAAAAAAACACTAACTTTGAAACTGGTAGGCTGTCCCACTTAAAGCCCTTGATTTTTAAATTGCCATTTCTTTTTACACCCAATTAAATTGTCAGTGTAATGAAGAATTGCCTAACTGAGTAGAACTGTGAGGATCTTCTCACTGCTGCTTTCTGCAGTCTTAATTTGCAGATGCTATGCCTAAAATAAAAGTTGAAAGTCACCTCCTCAACAATAAGACCTGTAAAGCTTCCACCAACCTCTGTTCGAGACAGACAACGAAGAAAAACTTGCTTCACAAAACGGCTCTCTCTGGGCGTAGCAAAAGGAATATTTTCCTATAATAACAAGATATTTGAGCTCTGAAAAGAGTTTACCATGCTCCTTAATCTAACGAAGATTAAATAAGACTGCATTCATGAAGGGCTTGGTACCTGTCAATTAGCTCAGCAAGTTTAACAACTGATAATATTCAAAAAGAACAAACACAACTTGCCATGGACTGTTCATTTTCAGTCCATAGTAATGCAGTCCAAACCACACTGCAAACTTGGTAATTATCCGTTCTCTAGGATTTTTTTTCTTTCTTAGTTTTTATTTTCACTTTTCTAATCACCTATAAACATGTATAAGCTCACAGACTCTGTAATATTTGTTCATTGAGAGAAGAGATGTGAAGATATTTTAAATATTTATTTTACAGATGAAATCTTTAGAGAAGCAGCCCCAACCACTCCTGCCCCCTCTTTTCTCTTCTCCTTTAATTCACAAGACACTCATAAAGAATAAGTTCTGAAATTCACTTGATTTTTAGTAAATAACAACACCAAACTTTAGGGCTAGCTTATATAAAAATTCTGAATCCATTGTGTCTTGCTGGAAAGATTACTTTGCCATCAGTGATGGTGGTAATGATGTGCAGATAGAACAAAAAGAGATGGAAGACTTGGCCTTATAGAATGGAGAAATAAAAAAAAAAAATTACCACATTAAGTCCACTTAATGGGTGGAAGCCTGTATAATATACACAATCATCCTGTTATAGGACAGAGCAGCCCGTGTTTACTGCCTATGCAGTATTGTGTGTAAGACACAGGCAGTAATAATAAAAAAACATGACCAAGATATTCTCCATAAATTTAGGGGCTCAGAATTATAGAAACATTGAGCAAAATCCCTGTAAGTCTATGCTAAACCACAGAGGGTGACTCAGGAAGAATACACGCCCCTCAATGTGAGACTCACATCCACGCATTGATGTGGATAATTATTTTTCAAGTCACATGTAAAATACAATGCAGATCTTCTGTCCCTTGGTTTTATCCCAGAAGCAGAGCCAGATATCACACGGTCTAAAGTTTATGAAACTTTTGGAGTCCAATTCTATGGAAACAAACGCAAATCTTACTTTTGCAAATTTTGAAAAACATATCATCAACCGGACATACTGGAGGTCTGGGACAGACCTCCCAGGCCTTTGGGAGGCACCATGCAAGTGAAGGTCTTAACTTCAAAACTTCCTTCGCTGCAGAGTAAATCTGTCTCTATCTCAACGCCATACCAGATTACTTCCTCCCCTTTCCCACATAGATTTTCCGGCAGCACGGAGTGGCAACAGTGAGCTGGAGGTCTTAGACCAAAGATTCACCATTGTAGGACATGAGAACAGTGGCCCCTGAGTGACTTCAATGCTGTTAGGATGTAGTTCGCCAGGCTTGTTTAAAACGCAGCACCATCAGCATTGTCATCATTAAGCTATAAAGGGTTTTTAATTTAGAAAATATTTGTTTTTAAATTATCAAAACCATATTTTAAACATGTTAATAGGGAATTTAAAAAAGATTGGCCCAAACCCCAGCTCTACTGGGCAAAACCCCAGTTCTACTGGGCAGCATTTAACATCCTCTTTGGCTCTAGGTAGTAGGTTTATGGCAAATCATTAAGATAATAATTTAAGTCAGGGTGAACTCTTCCTACCAGATGATGATTGACCTGTTTATAAGCTAAGATGAGGGAATCCTATCTGCTATGGAGCCAGTGAGTGTTAACTTTATTAATGTACCTTTGCAACAAAGATTAATGGGACCACAGTAAGTAAGCTGTAGCACTTGATACCAGTTTACAACAAGCTTGGCAATAGCTGGAAACTCAGATCTATCATCATAAGATATAATGGCATGCATAAAAACCTGAGTGTAAATAAAACGCTCTTTAGGATAGAGGGCTCTAACCCAAGTTGTTAGGCCTTAAGTAAGCATGTTACTGCTCTGGAACACAGTATATGTTAATAACTTTTCCTCAAGGGTTAAAACTCCTGAACTACTGTTTTTAATAAATAAATATTTTATTGTGAAAATCAATTTTGCTTAATGAAGTCTTTTGAGGGAGAAGATGTTTCAAGATAATTTACTAGCACGCTTTAAAATCATTTCATATTTAGGTACGCTTTCTCATCTCTACCTAAAGCAAAAAAGAAGTCATAAAAAACAATAAGTGTGGCAATAAAAACTCATTTTACTATTAGTTGGGAGAGAAGCAAATGGGAATATTACTTTGAAGGTAATTACTTACGTATTTTATTGCATCATATTTTCTCAAAACCCAAGCAAAGTATACCCCAAATCTTCCCACGAATGAAATATAATTTTCTCTCAGAACATTTTTACTCATCAGGAAAAAAAGAAAGTGAGTTTAATTTTTCTGTCAGTTGAGGTTTCAAATGTCAAACACATGTTACATTTCAACAAACCTTACTGTCACATTGATGGAATATTCAAGGAGACATTAGTTCTTACAGCAAGTACTAGCTTGAAAAGGTGTAAGCTGAATTACTGAGAGAGCACTTTTCTTCTAAAAATAGACTTCATTATCCCCAACCACAGTATCCACAGAATACACGTAGAACTGTCTTGTCATTTTAACCAAAATTATGGTTTCCAATAAAAAAAGAATTGTAGCTTCCTTGAAGGCAAGTAAAGGTAGTGTTTTTCCCATGTTTTTATTCCCAATACCTAGCATACTCCCTGGCATAGAGAGAGCCAAATTATCAACTGAATAAATTCATGAATTAACACAAATTGCTTCTCATATATTGCGTGCATATTCTAGATGTGCAAGCAACATATTCTGACATTTCTGATTTTTTAAAATAAAACTTTAAATCTAGTAGTTCCCAAAGAAAAATATTTAGCAGCTTCTATTTTAAATTTGTCATTCACTCAATCAATAAATATTTACTGAAAACTTATAATGTGTCAAGCACTGTGCCTACTGCCATTTGTACAGTCTTGAGAAAAACAAAGCCCTGCCTCCATGAACTTCCAGTCTGGGCATGGAGATCACTCTCTTTAGGATAAATGGAAAGTGTCATCTCATTTACTCGTAAATATACTCCCCACTCACATATAACAGGATGACATTCAAATTACAAATATTTTGTGGCTCCCACAGTGGCTAAATGGTGGCTCACATATCTGGACCACATGATTATTAAGCGGACAAGGTACCCTTTTCAGAAAGGGTGTGTGTCAGAAAATTTCTGCTCCACAAATGGGACAGTATCATTTAATCAAAACTTAAAATTAATTTTTGATAATACTGATCATAATAACATTGATGATCATGATAACCACAACAACCGACATTTTCAGAGTGCCTAGAACTTTGCTAAAAGCTTTAATGTGGATCATCTCCTGTAATCATACTCTCAAATTTAGGCAGTGGATTTGTTATATCTACTTGACAGATAAAGGAGCTGGAGCTTAGAGAGGTTAAGAAATGTGCATATTGCCACAGAGCAAATACTGGAGTCAAGACTTGAACTGAGGTCTCTCTATTTGCAGAACTTGAACTCATAACTACACCTTCAGTCACTGCCTACACCAAGCTTGGTAACAGAAAAAAATCTAAAAAAACAGAAACAACAAACCAAATAAAAAACTTCTATTTCCTCGTTAAATGTTCAAATGATACATGAGATTTTCCAGCTTCTTTTAAAATATGTAACTAATGATGCTTCATTTTCAAGGGCATTAAAAAACATTGCAGGTTTTTACCTATTATGTAACCTAGGCTACCCTAGATGCAATAGAACAGAAATCACATGTGAAGTATGGCCCTAGTTTGACTTAGGCAGCCCAAGCAACTGACTGCCTGGTTCTAACGCATGAGCACTCTGAAGAATATGGAATGTGCGTTAATACAACAATAAGCACAAATCTAAGGGGGTAGAAACTAAAATTCTTGGGATGGCATATTAGAGAGCATTGCACCAACAAATTATCTTCAATATTTCAGTGACTTGGTAATACATGTATATATTCAGATTCTCCTATCACAGTATTTCCAAGTGAAAAGCTGTTTTCAGTCCCTTAGACTAAGCATAGTTGTACAAGACACAGAACATTTCTTTTCCAGGGTTCTTGACCTTCTCTCTCTTCCCATCACCACAGCCATGTGTTCATATAATGAAAGTTTATTGAATTACTATGTGCCCAGCATTGTTCCAGATGCTTGGGATTCAGGAGTGGACGAGAGAGCCAAACCAAATAGTTCAGCTTCAAAGGGATAATAAAGGGAGAAGGAAGGAAAGGAACATTTTTTAGCAACTTCTTTATTTGAGTCACAGTGCCACATGCTTCATATATATATATCACTAACTTCTTAAGACAACCCTAAAAGGTAGCGAGGATTATCCCCCACTCTAGAGATGAGGAATTTAACATTTAGACTTGAGTAATGTGTCCAAACTCACACAGGTAGAAAACGGGAATGTTGCTACAAACTCATGTTGATCTTAGCTACAGAGAGCATTTCTTTTCATCCACTCTGTATCGCTCTCTTTCTCTTTGCAGTAATAGTTTCCCTTACCATCTGCCTGGGTTTTCTGGTTCTCAGTCACACTCTTTATCCTATATAGTGGCCACTGAAATAATGATCACTTTGTCTATTAATATTATATGTACAGTGAGGCTAATTCCTGCCCAAACGATCTCTATTGCACTGTATCCACATAACCGTATTTATATATCCTCCTATATATGTGTACATTGGCTCCACAAATATGTGTTGAGTACCCAGTAAATGCCAGGAATGTTTCTGGCCATAGAAAAATGTAATGGGGCTTAGACACAAAGGAAGGGGGCATATAAAATAAAAGTCTCAAGAAATAAGTAAAATTTCACACAGTGGAAAGTGCTATGAAGCAAATTAAAAGCAAAAAAAATCTGAAAAATGTAAATATTCATTTGCTGGTCTCACTTGTACATGGCTTCATTCTTCTAAACATCTCTTTTAGTATTGTACTCTAAAAACTGCAGAATCACTTCTGGGAAAATCCAAAATATAATCAAATCTTAAATGTGAACATAGACATTATCAGGCACATGAGAAAAATTTTAATAGTGTTATACTCATGACCAAAATCTGTTAAAAAATCCACTCTGTTGAAAGGTGAAAATAATACATACTTAATGCAAGGGTAAAGTTTAAAAAACAAAGGTAAACTTCTAAGATAAAAAAGCTTGAAGATAAAAAAGCTTATGGAAAGTTTTGAGACATAAATTAAAACAACTCATTTAGGAAGA
Source organism: Lepilemur ruficaudatus (assembly GCA_963574885.1). Lineage (NCBI taxonomy): Eukaryota > Metazoa > Chordata > Mammalia > Primates > Lepilemuridae > Lepilemur > Lepilemur ruficaudatus. The sequence continues at coordinate 46,032 of CAUYRT010046647.1, read as the reverse complement.
TGACACATAAGATAGTCTTAAAATTTTCCTGCTATCTGTAATGAAATATGTTAAGAATATTAGGATATATGTCATCATAGTTGTGTTTAATGTGGCATTAATTCAAAAGTCATTGTTTTTTTAATAAGATAAAATGAGTTACTTGCTCTTCTAAGGAGATGAGTAATTAGGACTTTGATAATTAAACTTTACATGGGGCATTTGGTATATCTGTGCCTCAAATCTCAAAAAATTATGCATGCGCAATTTTTAAAATTACATTTTAATTAGTAGCTTAAAATAAAACTAATTTTGAAAACCAGAATATTGAATTTTTAAAAACTATTCAAATTTCATCAATGAAAGCCAACCAAATATCCAGTTTTAAACATTAATTATATATAATTGACTCTGAATTGTGTGATATATTAAGAATTTAGTAAACCCCTTTGCAAATTTTAAATCACACAGAGATGGTTTATGTTAACTTAATCACATGATTTCTCACTTACGAAGTTCAATCTTAGCCGATGAAGTACATCCCAACCACATTTTCTTCTCCTCCTACTATTGTACTTCAACTCTACTTTTCCTACTGTTTATACCTACCTATGATGGTTAAGTTTATGTGTCAATTTGATTAACCACTGAGTGCCTAGATACTTGGTCAAATGTTATTTTGGTGTTATTATATTGGTGTTTTTGGATGAGACTAATGTTTAATTTAGTACAATGAGTAAAGCAGATTGCCCTTCCTAAAGTGGGTGACCCTCACCCAATCAGGTGAAGGACTGAATAGAACAATAACGCTGACCCTCCCCCAGAGTAAGGGAAATTCCTCCTGCCCAAATATCTTTGAACAAGGATATCATCAGCTTTTTCCTGCCTTTGGACTCAATCTGAAACATCTGCTTTTCCTGGGTCTTGAGGCTACTGGCCTTTGGACTAGAACTACACCATCATCTCTCCTCAGTCTTCAGCTGACTGAAGCAGATCTGGGGACTTGTCAGCCTCATTAATCACATGAGCCATTTTTTTAAATAATAAATCTCTTTATACACACACACACACACACACACACACACACACACACACACACACATCCTATTGCTTCTCTTTCTCTGGAGAACCCTAACCACCCACACCCACGACCAACATTTATCAATTTCTTACCTATGCAACTTTGCTGATGAAGTTTCTCTCTCCCTAATTCTCTCATGCTAGCTCTGTCTCATAGAATCCTACATATTCTTCTAGACTCAACCCAGCAGACTCTTCCTCCCATGATGCGTCATTCAGATAGTATTTTTGCATACTTTGCACACCTGTGGCACGTTTGCATTATTTTCTTTCCCATCATGCTTGTCTGTGGCCTTGCCAGCTGGAAGAACAATGTTCCTCCAGGATGATATCTTATACATCAAAAGTACATATCTAAAAGGTGAAAACGCATTGCTCCACATAATACAGCAGGGATCATTTCAGACTTGGTACAACCCAAGAAAGTCTTAGCTATATAACCAAGAACAAATCATTTCAAACTCCCTGGACCTTGATTTCTTTCTTACATCAAAAATAAGGGATTAGGCTAGGTAAACACCAAATTCCCTTTGAGCTCGACATTTCTGTGGTTCCATTAACAAGTCAATCAACCGTAAACACTCACATGGCTTTATGTTCATTTCAAATTTACTAAAAATAATATTTAAATATGAGGTCAAAAGAAGAAAATTGTTCTTATTTAAAGGCAGGGATTTACAAGTGCACTCATTCTCTCTGAGCCCTCGGAAGATACACACTCAGTGTGGAAAAACAAGTGATAATGGTTCCAAGGAAGGAGCAGGCATCACCCACATGATGGTCTTCAGAAGATGGATCACAAGGAAATATAACACATGTACACTTTCTCCCCAACATTATCAGTTTTAATGTCTCTCCTTACAAGGGTCTCCTGTGGACTGTCCACATGGGATCCTGCCTTGTGAATACTGACACATAAAGAATAGGTATTTTTAAATCCTAAAGATTACACTACTGAAAGTCAGAAGTTTCTATTTACTTAAAGTGGTTCTACCCATCAGCACCTTTTTCCAGCATGGAAATGCAATGCCCAGGAAGGCTTTATCATGATGGTATCAATTTATTCCAAGTACTCAACTATTTCATAAGCCTCGTCAGTAATCTTCACTCAGTACCATAATTGCCAGCAAGTTTGTTCTGTGTCGGCCACCCTTCCTTTTGTTTCAGTCTTTCATAAAATTCCTTTTGTGTGACAGTCAAGCAGCTGTGCTTTGTTCTTTAATGTTCCTAGCCTGGATCCCCAGCCGAGACCACTTTATAACATAACCGGCAAAGTACCATTTTCACAGCGGGGACAACTGTGTTCATCTTCAAAAAGAGGCATTAATAAAATGAGACTGTAATGAACATGCTAATTCTGATCACAGGGTACTGCACAATGGCAGACATAGCTGACTGCCTTCTCCCTGAAAGATTATAAAAGTTGTGTGTGTGTATGTGTGTGTGTTTTAACAACTGCTATAATGGCTTACGTTTTCTGAAACAGACATATTATGCAAACATTTCTCTCTATTTCCCATCGCAGTGCCTTCTCTGTCTCATCCAACTGCTCACTGTGTGTTTTACTATCTCAGTAATAGTCACCTTCAGGGAACATATTTTTTTCCATCTTGCAAGAACTGACTTGCTGAAAGAGGCATGTCACTGAATCACAGAAAGCTAGAGAGAAGCGATCTGACTGATCTGATCACCAATCCAAGGCCTTCCCTGCGCATGAGGCAAAAAGAAAAAGGAAAAAAAGAAAAGAACAGGGGAGTTAAAATATTTGCTCAAGACGCCACAGCTATTGTGACAGAGCCAGAACTGGAATACAAATTACCCAAGACCTAGAGTAGGGTACTCTGCATATTATCTTACATTCTGATGGTGCTCATTCACAAATGATGTATTAATATATAGAGCAGATACTCATGTATCAGTATCATCTGATGAAATATGTTTGCTAAAGTAGGTAACTAAAATGCCTCTTATCTGGTCAGCTGACATTTTAGGATAATAATTATACTTTGTATGTGTTCTATGAACACCTAGCTTCCTATAAATAGAGAAAAGCAGCAATGTTACATATTACATCATATTTTGTTGTGGTAGTGTAGTTATAGTTGGGGGGGGAGTGCTATTTGGAAATGGGCAAGTTTCTAAAAATTATCCATTAAGTTTTAAAAATGATCTATTTAGTGTTGCTTAGGGTAACAACAAAATATGTATTTTCTTATTACTATCCTTAAAAAAATCTAAGATCAAGAAACATGATATTTAGTCACACATGGAGATAAAGTTGATTAAATATTTCCAGAACTTTCTTTCAGAGAAGGGGGATTATGTGAGCAAGAAGAAAGGACTCTTGATGTTTTTCCTCTTGTCTCAAAGAGACAGGTGCTCTTAGACTCTTACTAGAAAGAAAAGTCTATGGATGGTGATATCTCATTTTCCCTGCCCAGTGGCTGATAACACAGATCAGAGAGAACATTCTCATCCCCAGTTATCATTCCATAAATTTGTATTACATGGTTCCCTATTGATATTTTTGGTCAGGAAGAAACTGGCCGGTAAACCAAAGATACAGATAAAACCAATTTCACTTGGCTGATAATCCCTCTTCTTAAAACACCCTCTCTGGTCCTATGTTTGTGCCTCACTGCAAGCCCAATAGCTAATCCATTGTCCTTAGCAACATTCCACATTTAGTTAAGGCTTAGTCCTTAACAACCTCTCAGTGAGTCCTGCTTAGGAAGGAAAACACGTGCATAACGGAGACGCTCAGTGTCCTGAAGTGCTCTGTCTCTGGGGAACTGGTATTTGCTTGTGTTTCCACAGTTAAGACAACTAAAAAATACAAATGAACTAGAGGACACAAATACCACATTCATTCACCTCTTATCCCACTTCTTCCACAAACCACACTCTACAGCATAAATGGTTAATTGTCCAAAGACTTAATATCTCATTTCAGGGCACATTCAGCCTGAGCTTGTAGTTATCCTTCCTTATGGAATCAGTTTTTGAGAGTCAGGCTAATTTGAAACAAGTTTCTAAGGGATAATTGTGTCTTGAAATTCCCCCTCCAAGGTACATGGGTGGTCAGAGTATTATTACTATTTCAATGTCTTCTTCATTAACCACACAGGTCAGATGTTTGATTCTGCAATAAATTAGTTTATCCAGTAGCTTGTGTGACATAAATGAGTGTTCTCCATCCAGGTCACTTAGACAAAACCCATCAAGACAGTTGGCACATTTTTGGCATTTGTCAGCAAAGTAGGGAAAAAGTAAATGACCCATGTAGACAAAATGGGCATCTGATGAGGGCCGCTGGAAGAAAATTGTAAAGTGGTCTCCTTCTCCTGCAGAACAGAGTGCTTGAGTGTCTGCCAACATGATTCGTAAGAGGAAGTGAACTTAAAATGGACACAAAGCTCATCCACTGTGGTATGAACTGCTTTGTGCTCATTTATCTGACTGTTGACAATGTTCAAAGTCTATGAATGTCAGTTTACCACTGAAATATTTTTAAAAGATATTATTAATAGAATTATAAGTATTTAGATATTTTAAACAAAGAGGTGACTCAAGGAAATAAAGATAATTCCCATTTCTACTTATTTCATCCTACAAGGATATATAAAAGTATTCTATTGTAAGGTGATGTTTAGACTACTTTTCCTTTGTTCAAAATACCTTTGAGCTTTTCTCATGAAGCATTTCCAAAAGTGCTAAATATAGTGTTTAAAAAAATTGGAAGGGTTAACTACTTTACTTGAATCATAAATTTTCATACAAATTTACTTACATAGGATAACCACACAGAAAGTCAAGATCATATTAAAATTTTTGAATGCATTTATTTTACGTGGAGACTAGCTATATAAAAGCAGATGAGATGGTAGAACTTCCCAGCTGAGAGGCAGGAAAACATTAATCCATGTGAATTTCTAAGTAAAGTGATATTTTCCTCCAAATTCTTATTAATGTCTTATTAATTCTTATAAATGCATAAAGATTAATTCAAGGGATTTAGAAGTTGGAAAAACTCAAAGTTTCTGATAAATTTTATTTTATAGTACCTTTCATAATATAATTTCTACATAACATTGGATCTAAACTAGGTGAATAAATGGAGATTGAAACTTTGAAAGATCAAGAAATGAGTCAGATTTTACTTCAGATGTGAATAAATGAAAAATGACTAAAATTTTCAGACCTTCTAAATTTTTGCAAATATATGTACATACACTCACATATGCTCATAGTTAAATAGTATGTGTTATAGCATGTATAAACACAGTCTTTAAGATTCCTTCCAGTTCTCAACTCTGACTTCTAACTCCTCTACTCTTTCTTTCCCTAATGTCTTGTTCTTGCATGACAGATTCCATTTCTTCCCTTCTTTTTTCAAATATTTTAAACTTATTTATTTTAAAACCCATTCATACTGTTCAATTACCTGTAGTTTACAAACTATGATTTATACCTTCAGTGCTTGAGGTTACTGTCCCTTGTGGGTTGGAGCAGGCTTGCATGCTTTAGAATTGGTGCCTATGAGCCCATCTGCATCTGAATGACCTTCTCTAGGGCCATATGCCCTACACCATGGGAACGTCTCTGTGGGGTGAGTGCCTTCACAGCTGCCTGTTCCACACTTTATGGGACTTCACTATTTCAGACCAGCTTTTATGTTAAGCTTCCGGGTTCTTTGTATTATATAGTAAGTGCCAGGAGTCTCACCTATATGCAAACAGCTGACATAGTTCCTCTTACTCCCATCTTATTTTACATATGCCTACATCCTGCAGAAGAGTAAAAACTCCAGCCCAAAAGCATATCGCCATTCAGTTATTATCTTGGGTTGTAAGATTATAATTGTCTGTTCTCTGGGGACCCCTCTTTGTTTTTAGCACCTGGAAATTTCTCTTTCTTATTTGCAAGCCTAATTGTGCATTTAATTTTATTTTCAGATATTTTGTCAACATTTCTATGTGCTAATCAAAGGATGGGAAACTTCTTGCATCAGCTTAGCTTGTCATAATAACTAGAATGTAGTTCAAATCTGACTTGTCTGTTTTTAAGCAGCGTTCTGTTGCATACATTCAGAACATCCATATCCAGTTGTCAGTATTTTCCCTGCAACTTAGTAACGTGTTTATATTATTAAAAACATATTTAAGCATGTGTATGCAAATAATCTCATTTTCTCAGATTTTGTATTAACTAGTTAACTTGATTTCTAAGATATTTTGTGTGGTTTTTTTAAAAAAATCTCAAATCCACCAAGTAAATTTGGCCTACATTATTAATTACTGTCTACTTGAAATAAGTAGGTTGTTGAAAATATCAATAGGGTGTACCTTCTTGAGAGAGACCAAGATGTGATACCAAACAGATCTGAAAGGAAACTATTTTTGACTTTATAAAAGACACAAAATAAATACATCCCTCAATGGGAAAATGAATGGAGGAGAAATGTTCTTAATCCATGTAAGTTCCTCTATAATTCTGATCCCTTCTTTCCAATTCCCCTGCATCTTAAGAAAATCTTTTCTCCTAAATTCTGGAATAGAGCAAAATGAAGCTGAAAGCAAAGCAAACAAAACAAAACAAACAAAAGTGTTTGAGGGAGAAAGAGATAAAGGCACAGAAGTGTTAATCTGGCAACGTCAACTGCTAGGTGCCAAATCAGGCAATGTTCTTATCTCTACACACAAGACTGAATTAGAGCTATACAACAGAGTACTAATCAGCAGCCTTTATTCTCTAGCACTGTCATGGTAAAGAAAGTCTAGAAAGTGAACACATTGTACTAGAGATTTGGCAGGTCATCCCATGCTTTGTCAAATTGTGTAAGCAACATAGTCAGAGACACAGAAAAGGATTCACCATCCCAGTTCATCTGCATCAATAAGTGTTGGTTCAAGAAAGAAAGAAGACTGAAATACAGTTTTTGACATAAATTAGAAAGATGCCTTTCTTATTCTTGGCTTGGACCAATTGCTTAAGAGAAGATCATCTTTAGGTTGAGGTTATTCCTTTAATTTTGCAAACATCAGTGTCAGTTTGGGTAGTTTGTAAAACGTAGCTGCTGAATGAGGTATGAAAAACCCATGCACAAGTGATGCTAACATACAAAAGAATAGCATACCCTGTTTCCTTTCTAGATTCTCTACTAAAAATCAAAACAATGTCTGGCATATGAAATCAACACTTCTTTTGGCTTTTCTTTTCTTTCGCTGATTAGCATTTCTTCAAGGCCCATAATGAGAGAACCTGTCCACTGTCTAAAGTTCAACACTTATAAACATTATATTTAATTTCCTTTCCCATTTAAGCATCATGATAATGCTAATCTTTTTAATGATCCCGCAAAAGATAGAATCACAACAATGACACACAAACAACCTTGCACTTGAGCACTTACCACGTAAAACTGTGAGTCTAGTGGATACACTTATTTCTCCCACAACATTTGAGGCCACACATTCATAAATGGCCTCATCCCGCGGAGTCCTTAAGGGTTGTATTCTGAGAACTGATCCAGATCCATCGTCAAACTCTATTACCTATTAGAGGAAACAATAGCTGTCACAGGTGTTGTTACAATTGTCTCCCTCTCAGCTAAACTTCTCAAAGCAGTGGTGAATCAGCCATTAGGCTCAGAATAAACTCAACATCATTCTAAAACTGAATTTTGATACAGTGATGAAACAGAATAGTTGGCCTAATGAATGATCTCCTGAAAAAGAAGAAAGACATGAAACTACATATGCAAAAATGTAGATTTCTACCTTCTACTAAAACCATCCAGGGTTTACTCATAAAAATATTCCAGTATGTACGTACTGGGCAATTTGATCCTATTAATTCCACAAGAGACTTGCAGCTATGATGGATAAACCTCAAATTATTCTTTCTCTGACAGTACACGTGTACATGTGGATCCACTGAATAATTGGACTGTGAGGTGAAGATTAATACATGCCATCATAGATAGTTCTGCTGGCTTAAAGTGTCTCATCCTGAGCAGTATAGATGAGCAAACCATGAAGAGAAACTGCATAAATCTAGTACTTAGGCAGCCAACGAGATGGCTTTCACAACCCAAAAGCCTGATGGCATGCATTAATTTTGCCATAAATCATTCCAGTGTTTGTTCTAGCTTAGCATTTTCTGCATTTTTAGAGCATTCTTGCTATAAAATGGAGGCTTGCTTCACCAGGCAGAAAATTAATGTTCTAAACACTAAGCCTGAATTCACCATCATTATGAACTCTTCTCTGAAACAGTTTAACAATGCTAATAATCTAGGCACTTGTCAGCTGATTTAAGTACTACTTTTTGTAAAAAAAAAAAAAAAAGATAACGATGATGGTACTCATAAATATGTATACAAAGCTGTATAGTCCTCTACCTGTCTTTTCTATAACTATGCTGCATTTCTTCAGCTACTCACTCAGATGTGCTTTTTTTCCTTGCATTTCCCTGTGAATAATATCTCCATGTGCCTAAATTGTGAATAAATTGAGAATGCCTTATAAATATATTTATGGAATGGTTGATCCCATATTTTGTGTGTATGTTAACATGTAATGGAAGTAGACTGGATATTTAAAAAATATATTCAAGTCCTTTGTGCATTCCATTTTTGTTCAAAATTTACAAAGAAATCCCAAATGTCCCATTTCTCAATGCACAATTTATTTTTAACTCCATTAAGTATACATTTTAAAATGAATCTACTATGCATCTTATAAGAGAAAAGTTGCATATTACTGAGATCTTTGTTAATTATTCCCTTATTTAAAAAAAATATTTATGGGCATCGTATGTTTTAATGTAGAGAAAGGTTTAAGTATCTTTAATACCAACTTAAATTTTTATTATTATTAAATGTCCTTGTATGTTGATACTTCTGAACTATTTCCTAAATTTAGACTTGTTGTCTTACAACAAACAATATACCACACATCACAAGCTAGTGTTATAATTTCTAGTTTGAAAATCTTATTTAATATCCAGTATTAATCACAAGCCTACCAATGACCAGACACCATATTTGGCATTGGAGATAGAAAAATATCAAAAATAATCTCATCTACTGCTCTCATGGGCCTTATAGACTAGTGAAAGCAAAAATTATACATACTGTTATAGAATTAAAGATTTTCAATGCAAAACTTGAAACCATTTGGTCAAGGTGCTTTCTGTAAAAATAAATAATTTTCCCTGGATATGTTTACATGACTTTCATTAGGAATTATATACATGACCAGAGATCATGCTTTGAAATGTTTAGTATTATAATTTAATCTTTGTTACAAGATTCTGTCAAGAAGCCATTGTCGCTAGCAAGCATGACATCAAACTCCTCTTTAATGAAAAAGTAACTTCATTTAAATTTAAAAAAAGAAAGTCTACCGAAAATGTACATATACATCATTTTCTACATGAAGTAGGAAACATTGCTCAAAGATAGATACATTATTTTTATATTTAAATAATTGTTGAAAACATAATTTTAAATTTATCATTTGTAATAAATTACAGTACAGATTTCAAATTTCATCATTAAAATTAGATTTTTTTATACATTGAACCCTGTATCACCCTGTACAATCCTGTGAAAATAAGTAAAATTAAACTGCATTGAATTTTGTAGTTGCTATTATTTCTTTTAACTAGAAATGGCCTTTAATCTGCCAAATTGTGAATTAGGCCATGAAGTAGATTAGAAGCTCAGGTAAAAATGAAGTGAGTTTCATAATTTTGGGCACTTTGGTGGTCTTGTGCCCCCTAAAAATCAAACTATTCTCTTCATATTGTAAATTATATGCATGAGATGGTGTATGCTTCTTCCACACTTTCTCTGTGTAGCTTATTGCTGCACAGAGTTTTTTTCCCTGCAGAATGAGCAAATTTCTAAATGATAAGGCTCCACACAAACACTCAAAAAAGAATCTCTGATTTATGTTTCGTCATGTTCAATGCACTGCGCTTTCTTGAATAAAGAAAATCAATTTCTTCGATAGCTCCATCTGCAATACCAGCCTGTTTGGGTATGCTTCTTTCAGAGTACTGTAGTACTTCACACTAAGACACTGGAGCAAATTTCTCATTCGAGTTCATGCTACTTGTAAAACACAGATGCAAGGTGTAGTGGACAACTTCATTTGCCACTCAGCATCCACTGCTCTTCTTCTTGGTAAGAGGCATTTGAATTCCCTTTGGGAAAACACTGTTCTCTCTCATTCTAAGCCATGGGATTCGATGGAACCGACCCCTTTCCCAGCACAGAGGTAGACTCTGATTGGCTTTAATTAATTAGCCTATACCATCTACCTGTCCACAAAGATCAGCTCGGGGATAAACATGTGACTTAATTAGAGCCAATCGGCTAAGAAGCTTTTGGAAGAGACAAGCTTTCACACATCCTCTAGACTTGGTCCTCTGAGGATGTGAGGCCCCCTCTTATAACCCTAAGGGAAAACAGCCTGAAGATGAAGCTGACACATGGGTACTAGAAACACTGTTTGAGCCTGGGCACAAGTAGAAACAAAAGTCAGTTACTTGAACCCCCAACTTTCCTTTCTAAAAAAGCCATTTGAAGTTAAGCATTCCATCACTTGCAAGATGAGGAATGCCGTATCTCAGCGATTATGACACCTTCTATCAGAGCAAAGCGAGCAACTAACAAACAAACCAAAGATAGAACAGATACATTCTTCCCCCAGAGAAACAGAACAATGGACCTAATACCTCAAATCTCTGATTGCTGACTTTCTTTCCTTTTTTGTTCCAGACAATTTTAGGTCTTGGGTCTCCCGTAGCTTGGCAAATGAAAGAAGCAACTCCGCCAGAAACCCCTGTCTGATCAACGGGAGTTCGTGTAAACCTTGGAGGTGCTGAAATTAAAAAAAAAAAAACAAAAAACAAAAAAAACACACACACGATTAAATGGAAACTTGAAATATAGACTATTTATTACCCCACTTCCCTGCTTTCCCCACCATCCTCAACCCCATTCCCAGCAATAAACACATACATACACAGAAAAATGTACTAAGATTACAAAATTAGGAAAGCACCTTTTACTTTTGAGGGTGGAAGGAAGTAATTTTCTGGTCAAGTTATCTGTTAGTGCTTTTATTGCTGAAATCTGTATTAAGGTAGAGATCCAATAACATCCGAAAAGCAACATCACACATTAATTTTTATTACCAGTATAAAAAAAATCCAATTTGTCCTCTGTAACAAAATGAGCTCATCAATCAAAGTGAGTAAAATTTTAGCTCTTTGCTTTGATGCCACTATCAGGACACTGCCAGAAAGCAGCACTGCCACCGCTGAGCTATTAAAATTAGTGACATTTAAGAGAAATGCTAGGAAATTTTAAAGAGACAAGAAATATAGCCCTGAATTAGAAGGTTTGGCAAGAAATAGAAAGAGGGGAAAACGGTAAAGTGACTCTTTAACCCAGATCTTGTGGGCTGCCTTGCTTGAAACTTAACGCCACAATTTGCATAAAAGAAGATGAGTTTAGAAGCCTCCAAAGTCGTAGCAAAGAAAAGGATTTCTTTAAAGAAAGCTATAGACTTAAAGATTACTAGGACTAGAAGGATAGAAGTTGGAAGCTTTTACATGCCCTCCATTTCCTTCACATGTGCCTAATATTCACTCCCCTTCCCATGAAAAGCTTACTTATTTTCCATTTTGCATTTCATGATCTAGAAATCTATCATGCAAGAATGATACAAAATGTAGATGAATATTTATTCACAAAGATATTCATCATATCATTTGTTTAGAAAAAAATGTAAGTAGCCTAAATATTAAATAATACAGGGATTGATAATGAAATAAACTATGGCAGAATGATGAAACATCACAGAAGTAGTAAATGTTATAAAGTTTTTATCGTATGACCTGAGAAATACTTATGATTTGATGATAAGCCACAAAAGCACAATACAGAATTATAAGCGAGGGATAGAAGACAAAGAAAAATGCACGTGTGCGCATGTGCACGCGCGCGCACACACACACACACACACACACACAGAGTATACTAAAACGCTAATGTTGGTATTTTAATTATTTTTCCTACTTCTTTACATCTGTCTTACAACCTTGAGTTTTTACAGTAAGAAATTTTTTAAAACCCCAAAACATTTTACTTTTCCATTTTATTTCCCATTTTCTGATCCCTGTTACAAATTTTCTCTTCACTCTTACTGTTTTTCAATTACGGTCCTTTAAGAATGGTTTTAGGTAATCATAGCTAACGCCGATCTTGAGATTAGTCTTTAGGTTCTGAGAAAGGAGAAAATAATAACAAAGTTCACTCTTGCTTGCTCGTCTCCACTGTTTTCTCTGCACTGTTTTCATGTCCCCACGTGATCCTCCTGCTGCGTGATGATGTGTTCTGATGCTCAGTTGGGTTTTTCTGGAGTCAGGGAAGCTGGATTCCCATCTCGCCTCCATTGTGATATATATGGATGATCTTGCAAGAAAAAAAATCACCTAACTTTATTGTTTCTTAATGGTAAAAATATGATACAAAATAAATTATTTCGTAGAAATCCCTTCCACTTTTGAGGTTTTCTAGCTCAATATATTATTTCCACAAGGAGGGAAGTTTAGGAAAGGCATCTTTGCAATGCTGGTCCTGGGGAGTGAGTTTCCACCTCATCAGCAAATTCAACTTGGTGATAGTGGAATTGGTGGGAACACAGGAGCCTGTTGATGTTCACAAATATTAGGAAAGAAAACAGGCTCTAATAACGCTGCAAGGTATCACATTCTGCAGCACCTCCGGGCCACAGTACAAACTAGATGATTACCGAACGCTGTGGGAAGTACTTAAAACCATTTGAAACTGCCTAACAGTGAGAGGAATAAAAAAGAACCCCACATTCATGTCACTTTTCTGAAAACAACCCAACAAAAATATTGCAAGTTTTTATATTTTTCTTTTGGCTGTTTCAAACAATGCAAATTGATAATAGCTACTTGCTTGTCAGCATCTAATATAGAAGTTGTAATTATGCAATTAAAATTTCTAGGAAATTTCCCTGGAAAAACACAATGCATGACATTACTATATTAAATGGTATAGTACTGTCCTTTTTAGGTACCTTCTTTTTATTTTCCACAGTCTAAAAATTGTCAACGGTGAGTGAAAATCCATTGCAACAACCCAGCTTCCCACTGAAGTTCTGTTTTGAAATTTCGTGCAAGAACGTGTGGAGGGAGTAAGGGCTGTTGTATAAAATGAGTTCATATTAATCAGAAATTAAATAAAACTAAAGGTAGGACGCCACTTTCCCTCACTGGGATTGGATTTTTTTTTAAGGAATAACATCCCCTTTCCCATCCCAAAGAATAAGGTAAAGGTGGAGATTCTGACAATCTGCAAATGATCAATGACTGCTTGGACAAGTGCTTCCTACGTCCTGGTGCCACTTAAGGCCTAGGTAAGTGCTTCTGGAAATAACTGGTGGGTAAGGACACTAAATAAGTCAAATTAATATTGAACATAAAATCTTGATTCTAAATAGAAAGCAGAGAAAGTAAATTTCCATATACATGGAGAAGAGGTGTGAGTGCCAGTCTAATGTTTTCCAAGTATGTTTCTCATTGATTTTTCTGGTCATACATTGACATTTTCATGCTAATATGGACAAGTATCAATATATAAGAATCTGCCAAAGACATGACCACTGGATGTTACTGTAGGATTTTATTTCTGAAGACCAAGTCAAGTAATGGAATTAATCTATTGAAAGACACTGGTCTTCACAGACAAGAAAATCATGACTTTCTTTTATAGGATCTGATACCAATTTTCCTAATATTTGCCCACAAAATCCAAGCCACAGAAAGGATAAATGTCATCATTCTATAATAGCAAGTTAAGATTCTAGATAATACAATGAACTCCTTTCAATAAGCATGTGTGTTGCATAAATAATCATCTTTGCTGGTCAAATTTCTCAGAGTCATGCTGTCAGTGCTAGGCAGCCAGCCAAAGGAAAGATATGATGTAGAGAAAAGATTAAACTTAATAATAACTCCAACAAATGCTCAAGGCAAGTAAAAATCTTTATTCTCAGAGGTGTATAACAATACACAGCACCCACTTCCCCTTCTCTATATCTCAGCTTAATAAAAGGAACTAGATGAATCCCCTGACTTCTTTTGTCATAGACACTGCCCAAATTTAAAGTCATGCTCTGAAGACGGGGGAAAAAAAGGGAAGAGAATCCAAGTGAAGCATAAAACAAAAATGTCTACCAAAAAGTCACAATATAGGACAGACTCAGACCTGAATAGTGAAAATCCCCATCTTTATTCCAGGAGATACAACCATGAGTGTTATACTTGGTCTAAGAGAAAAGGAAATATCAAGAGTGTAAAGATGAGGAGAAGAGCATTAGGACTTTCCACCTACCAGTATTTAGAGAGGTATCCTCCCATTATTATAGCTAACTGCCATTGCTTCCTACCTGAAGCTGCCAACACTGTGCTTTGCAAAATGCATTTCTGCACAAGCTGGTTTTGACAAGTGAGGAGTATGATCTTTTATTAAACTAATGCCAAGCATTGCAGAGGTCAAATTACTGTTTGACCCAGAAAGTGTATTTTCTAAATGGAAAGCAGAGAAGCTACACCTGCATAAACCGCAGAACAGAGGCATGGTTGATATTCTAGAATGTGTCTGCCAGGCTCGCTTGCTGTTTTCAAAGACTGTGCATTCTCAGGATGCACTCACAGAGCAGACAGTAGCTCCAGGAAGTTAGTAGATTATTGTTTTCTACTCAGCTCAAGAGAAGCCACAGGCTGCGGATTGATTTTTGCTTCTAGGAAGTTAGATCGTTTCTTAAAGTATAACCAATGCACAATAACTTTACGTGTAATAGCTGTAATATTTCAGTGCATATCATGTTTCAAGCTACTAGGCTCTCTGAAGACAAGGTGACAAGCTCAATGTGCACTTGTGGCTATTGTATTTAGAGGAAAGGACCAACCAAAACCAGCAAAACTGCCTTTGACTGTCCTTAACCAACTGCTGTACTGAGGATGAAACCCTCCCTTTAGTACACTACATTAAGTACAGCTAAGGGAGGAGCCACTGAAGTCTGCTAGTAACATCCGTAGAATTTACGAGAAATTCTTAAAGGTTAAGAAGACAATTCAGGTTTGAAGTAACTTGATTGGCTAAGAATCATTAAAGACAGATTTATAGAAAGGGTCACATGCTATAAAAGTGAAGAGAAAAAATGAGGATGCCATTTGTCTAATTTAATTCTAATTAATAAGCTGCTTCTGTGGACATCAAGAAAATATGTTGCATGGTGAACAAAACTAACAGCATGTAACTAACTGGCTTTGTTTCTTTCAGCTGATTAACATTTCCTTAAATAGAGAGCTTTGTTTTTAAATGGATATTTGTCATAATGATGAACTTAAAATCTTGGAAGGGGAAGGTTAATAATGCTATTAAATAAGACTAAGGGAGAAAATGAGGGAATGTTCCATAAGAATATGCAGGTAGTAATCCTAGCACTCTGGGAGGCTGAAAAAGGAGGATCACTTGAGGTCAGGAGTTTGAGACCAGCCTGAGCAAAAGCAAGACTCATCTCTAGTAAAAATAGAAAAACTTAGCCAGCAACAAAAATTTAGCTGGGCGGGGGGGCATGCACCTATAGTCCCAGATACTCGGGAGGCTGAGGCAGGAGGATCGCTTGTGCCCAGGAGTTTGAGGTTGCTGTGAGATAGGCTGATGCCACGGCACTGTAGCCCGGGCAACACAGTAAGACTCTGTCTCAAAAAAAAAAAAAAAAAAATGCAGGTAGCCTCATCTTTAGGAATCTGCTTCCTCCTGAAAAGGTCTATAGAATTTACGAGAACATCAAATGAGCTCATCTCTAATCTTTCTTCCTCCATAAGAGTCAGAGTGAGGCTCTGAAGGAAAGCCCAGGAACAGGGCCTCTGGGGTCCAGTGGGAAATGCCTAAGCAGGCAAGTTAGGGGTGTTTCTAAGGGTAACGGCCTGGTCTGAAGGTTTGTGGGTAAAGAGCTGTCACAGGGCTTTACATTTCTGTACAGCCACAGCACATCCTACTGCCACTGTCCCAAACATGGAGAGCATCCAGAATCTGTGAGGATGATGGGTTTTTTGTTATAATTAGCTTGGCTTTCACAGGGTAGGGAGTAGTGAGGACAATGCCTGAGACACCAATACAATTGCATGGACACATGATAGAAGAGGGAGGTACAAAAGTTGATGATATAAAACTGCTAAGGAGGGCCAAAATCATGGTACAGATACAGTCTGTTTTGCTTTCCATAGTAGATGTTCTGTATAAACCAGGGCCTGTGGGGACATTTACCTTATCACACGAGATCAATAGGGTCACCTCTTGACATGCATAGCCAAGACAGATCTTCAACAGACTTATCAAATTATTTATGGTATTTCCTTTTTCATACAACTCACAAAACAACCTTTTAGCCTTAAATTTTGATTTAAGGACCATTATACTTCAGAATGAAATAAAAAAATAACTACTCTTTAGTGAGTTCCATGCACTAAATGTTTTATATAGCTAACATCCAATGTTTTCCAGCAGTCCTTCATGACACTATCATTACCCCTATTTTAAAGATTTATAGAAAGCTTTAGAGTAACATAGATATTTGGAAGGAAAGAAAGAGGAATAAACAGGAAAAGAAAGCAAGGAAGGCTCCCTGAGGTTTAGAGTGAGTCATGGGCTTTTAATCTAATTGTGAAGCCCTGATATTTTCATTGGGCCAAATCTGAAGATGGAAAGTTACAAAGACACTGCACAGATATGCTGTATGTCAATTTATCGTGTATTTTGAAATCTGTTTTATTTAACTATAAAATATATACTGATTATTTTCTCAAGGGTTTGTTAAGTACTTTGTGCTATATTACAGCAATTATTTTTCACTAGTTAAGTGAAAAAGTTCACCTAGAATATGCTGCCTATGGAATTTCTTCTCCTAAAGCATAACATCTTCCCAGGAGCCAACTGAAATCAGAGATAAATTAACTGATTATGATGCCTGGCCAACAGATAAAAATCAATGGCACAAAATTTACAAACAAACAACCTAAGTTCTAAATTCAGTATGGCAGATGACTTTAGCATTATTCTACTTACACATTCGATTTGCTCATGATGGAAAAAGACAAATACCCCAAATAAAGTTCTTGGACATTGATTTACACTTTTCCTTTTCAAGACACTTCAATAACATATTTCTATGAATGGCTAAACCATTAGCTTTCTTTAGGCCTCAACTCTTAATTCTTTGAGCATGACTACTAAAGCCACTGGATAGACGGAGTCTATGCCTCTGTGTAGCTATCAATATTTAAGTTGACAAAAGATTGATAGGTGCACTGACAGGAATAGAAAAAGGAAGAGAAGAAGGAAGGGAAGAAGAGACAAGGTGAAGAGAATTGACTTAATGAAAAGATATCTCCCACTTGAACTTTTTCTCAACGTCAGGTCCTTATTTCCAACTGCTGGAAAGACTACCTTCCAGCATCTCAAAATTGTTAGCGTGAAAACACACTATGCCATCTGCTTCTCTTACCAAGTGCCCACTTCTGTTTCTGACACTCTCATCCTCCCAAACACCCAGCCTTGCAACCGCCTCTTCTGACTTCTCCTGTGCCCCCACTACCAATCAATTATTAAGTCCTACAGACCTACCACTAATATTTCTCACACCTCTTTTTTCATACCTAATAACAATGGCCATGATTCTCTTTCAAAGCTGGACATTAGAATCATTTGGGAGCCCTAAAAATGTAAAACTACAGGTGCCTGGACCCTACTCCAGATCAATTAAAATAGAGAATCAGTTGATGGGGCTGAAAAATTAATTTCCAGAAGATTCCAACATTCAATTAAGATGTAGAATTACTGAATTTCATGATATCTGTAGCCTCCTGGCTAGTCACCCTCACCTCTGGCGTTTATCTCTACAATCAACATTACACATTAATGTGGATCTGTATTTCTTTTCCCTTTTGATTCTTTATTTTGTTTTTTTTTTTTAACATATCTATGATTACAGCTCTTTTCCACTCAAAAAATAAATAAATAGACTTTAATAGCTTACGGCCGTAGAATAAAATCAGAAATTTTGCTTGGTCTTTAATATCTTTCAGAGCTGCTGCCAACCTACTTTCCCAAATACATTTCCACTATTTCCTATCAAGAATCTAAAATTCCATCATCTCAATGCCTTGGTACATGCTGCTCCCTTATACAAAAGGCCTTCTTCCCCACTATTCAATTTACAAAATTTACCTGTTTTTCAATCCCAAATTAAATCTCTTGAAGCCTTCTTTGATCCTCCGATTTGGATGAAATCTACCATCCTTTCAACTCCCCTGTCATACTTTCTGTATCTCTTATGAGACACAACAGTCTATATTTCATACATTTCTATGTTTTATGCACATGTGTTTTATCCCCCTTCATATTAATAGAACCTGGAGAAAAGCATTTATGACCTGGTCATCTCTGAAGTCTTATGACTCCTAATCGTACCAGCATACAGGTGTTCAATGTATTATACATGAGCTGGATAAAAGGCTCTCCAAGGTGCTATCCCCAAATCCTTGACTATACACTTTTGAGTATTTAGGATGAATAGTAATATTGCACATGTGATTATTGTGCCTCTATTTAAGTTATATTTGCTTATATAGCTCAAGAAATTAGCTATGAAATTCAAATTCTATAAAATACACATTGCCATTATAAAGCACTGATATGACATAGTGGGAGACTAATAGACCCACACCAGGCCCTAAGCTGGCAAAATGTAGCACAGCCAAATCACAAATTCATGTGTCCCTTCATAGGACTTGAGTTCAGATAAGTATCATATAATACCACGGATCTCATCTCTTTCATGAATACCATTCCACCTCATTGTTATCACAGAGCTCTCCTCCTCTCTATCACCTTTTGTGTTTTTAACTTTTAAGGAAAATGATTACATTATTTTTATTACACATGTTTATTGTAAGTACATGAGAAATATAAATAAATTCAAAGAAGATATTTAGAACATTCTAATGGTTATCACCTTGATGAATAACTGTTAATAATTTTCTATGTCCATTTAACATATAAGATTTTTACAAAAACAGAAGTTATACTGTACTATTATTTTAAAATCAGCCTATCAGTTAAAATATACTGTGAATATCTTTTATCTCTACAAATATTTAAATTCAACATTCTTATATAATAAGGAGTACAGACATATTTTAACTTACTGTTAAATATTTAGGTTGTTTCTGATGTTTTAATCAGAACAAGGCTTCAAAATCATTCTTGTATTATAATTATAACCTTGCACATACATCATTCCTATATATAATTTATTCTTATATGTAAAATATGGAATAAAAAAACTGTATATTTTTAAGGGTTTTGATATATTTTAACAAATTATACTTCTAAAATAATGTTTATATTCATAGCAGCAATATACCAGAGTGTCCGATTACCTGGACCATTGCTAAAGCTAAACATTATCACTATATCATCAGCCAAATTTTTGTCTGTTATTTAAGATAATGGATGGCAAACATTTAGCACAGTATCTGGCATATAATAATCAACCAGTAAAAGTTCATACACCCTCAGTACAGCTGACCAACCTTACAATTCTAGCACCATCCCAGTCCCTCCATTCCAATTGCCACCATGGGACTTCCCTGACAGTTGCCTTCAACATCTCTGATCTCACCTGGGATTATTTCACATTCCAGAACAACACACAATCCCAGATTTTGCTATTCACAACATAGGTATGCATATTACAATAGGACAATTCACACGCATGCAGACGATAGCCTTAGTCAGAGCAGCAAAGCAACAATGGTATGTTCCACTGTTTTGTGGCAATTTGTCCTATTTCAAGGTATGTATCTGGGTCATAAACACTTATTTTACAGCAGTGAAAATTGTACAGTCTCACAACCATAACTTTTTATTAATATACAGCCATGAGATGTTATGACCAAAACAAACAATCCCCTACATTCACTGCACCTAGGCAATAAAACTTCTCTGAACTACTGACATGCTTAGTAAGACTGACCATCTGTTTTGGTGTAAGACACTCAGAGTAACCACTGGTTCAGTGACATAAATTTCAGGAAGGCATGTAAGTGGTCTTGAATCGCTCTTAGATACAATCTGTGAAGTCATTCTCACCATTCCTTATGCCAGAGTCATGCATTCTTAATGAAAACATGTTATCAGCAACCATTTAGACATTCACTCAACATTTTCCACTTTAAGCCTCTGGGTTTGCTTACTACCGATTTATATATTCAAAATACACAGACTGTGTATCCATTTCACTCAATAGAATGATAAAGCCGTTTGCACTGAAACAGAAGAAAAGTCATGTGTTACACATAATCTCCCAGGTTCACTCAGCAGAGATGTAGGCAGATGACATAATAGTTATTGGCTTTTTTCATATTTCCTCTAAATGGTAAAATACTCACAGGGCTATTTAACACAGACACTTAATTTGACAAAAAAAGAAACTCTACCGACCCTTTAGCATCTTTTTGTACAGTTAGTTTCCAAAGTAGATTCATTTACATCATTCACTGCTAATTTACTCATTAATCATAATTTATCATATCAGATGTGTGGATCATCATTAAAAATAATCATTTATTCTTCATTCTAACCTCCTGCTTATCATGTACCTGCAAATTGGATCACACAGGAAAGGTAATTGGCTTATTTGAAAAGGAACATGAGAGCAGATATAATTGGAATGGCAAAGAAAAAGAGGGAAAAAAAGGAAAAACAATACCATCTTTTCCAATTTTATGTTACCAACTCCAGAATATCCATCCTGCTACTCCTCCTGTAAACAATTTCAGTGTATCAACTACATGAATTTTCTTTTATTTTTTAAGAGGAATTAGAGTGATATTCTGTACTGGCTTCACTTTAGACACCAGTAGCAAATCAGCTCCAAAAGAGATCGACTGGTGTCAGCATCTGAGCTGAAAGGCTTTGAGAGCTAGTATGAATTGCTAAAACTCTTGCCTTCCAACCTAAGTGAGGTGTTACCACAATTGGCAAGCCCTAGATCACTTGTTGTAAGACAGATCCATCTTCCAGGAATAATTTTCATCTATCAATTTCACACTGGTTAAGTTGGTAAGAATCTTTGGGAAATGAATGTAGCTGATGTTTCCCCAAGTAGCTGTAACAGGGAAGGGGTGTATGTGCGTGCACATGCGCACACTTTCGATGAGTCATAAAACAGATTAAAAATGATGTTCAACTGTGTTTACTGGAGTTATTTAGAAGAGTTATTATAAGAAATATTTGTTTATACACAAAACACCATTTTCACAGAAACACAGTTTTGATATGTTGCAAAAAATGTTTTATGTAGAACAGAATATAAAAGGAAACTGAAAGCCTGAGTTTTGATTAGGATATATTAATATATCCTTTTGAAAGGATATATTAATTATAGAATAGAGTATTATAATAAATGATAGTATTTCCTAGATAAAGTCGATAATATTATCTTCCAAATAAATTGTATGACTTTCACATACTTCCAATGATTAAGCACTTAAATATTTGACTATTTCAAAATATCTCCTTGGTACTCAATGTTTTATTTTAAAGGATGTTACCATTTATTGATAAGGATGTGGATACATAATGGATAAACAATGGGAAAGATAAAATGCAAACTAAACACTGGTGTGTCTGCCTATATGTCAGTGTTGTTTTAGAATGAAATGGTAATTTTAAAACTGTATTTGAAAAACTTACACCATTATTCACATTTAGACCAATCCCTTGATAGGGATCATAACATCTTAAGATTATAAGGTTTATGTCATAGTTTTGTTCTATGTCATAAATACCTAGCATATTGTAGGTATTAAAAACCTTTTAAAGCAAGTACAATCATTTTGGTCATATGGAAATTTTAGGTATGTGTCTATGTCCCCTCCAGATATTTTTCATTAAATTTAGAGGTTTTGTTTCATTAATTCATTTCCCTGTAGACCCAAAGCTCTAAGCCAAAGAGTATTTGACAATGATTTGCAAGCTTCCAAATATTCTCATTCAATAGCAGATAACCATTAGAACAAATAACATTTTGTAGGGTATTAAAATTCTTATTTTCTGGTATACTTCCAACTGAGCACATGTAGCAAGCAACCAAGTGGTATTTATTTTACATACTGGATCTATCTTTTCTAAACTAAAAATCCAATTTTTTGGAGTCAAAGGAAAGAACGTACATTCATACATGTAAGTTGGATATGAGAAAAGTGCTCCATAGATGTCTCTCTGAGTTTAATCTTACTACCATGACCAGTCTCTGCATTTTCAAGCAGTGGCTCCGCCCGTCCACAAGCTCTATTCAGTGAGCTATTTGAGGGTACAAAAGATGGAAAGCATGACAACTGGTTCTATGCTAAGGCTGTGAAGTCATGTACAAGCAAGTAATGATAACAACAGATGATCACCCAGGGCCATGGACTAGCCCTGTCCACAGAGAAAACTCAACTTGACATTAATTGGAGCCTGGCACAGAGATAGAGGCGAGAGTACAATTTCTTGTTTTGTAGATGAAAATAAACCTTTAAGGAACTTTAATAAAATGAGCTCTATCTAGAACAGAATGTAACACAATAATGTAATTCTTGTGCTTTTTTTTTTTTAAGCTACATCTCCATAAAATAACCCTATAAGCACTTCAATGAGAGTATGTTAAATCTGAGGAGGTAAATGTTTCATTCTCGGGGTCTGTGAACTTAAACACATACACACTACAAATTTAGAAAATCAACAAGAGAAGGGGGAAGGGCCTTTTCTTCGCTTCCTCATTGAAATCTGTTATGCTTTGGCCAATCGTTTTGTTACCATTTTACAAATGGCATCAGATTTATGTACATCAATAGGCATCTCACCTCTGTTGGTAAGAGAACCTGGGTAACACTTGCACCTAGAGATACAAGGTAACACTACCCCAATAGTCTTGAAACACTTTTCACTTGGATTAATTTTCAAATATCAAATCCCTAATTTGTATCCCCAGGCAGTGCAGAGCCTGGTAGCAGCTCATTTCGGTGCAGATTATGCATGCTTTTCTAGAGAAACACATTACCTGAGCCCCAGGAATATGGGAGGCATTCCAAAGAAGCACAGACAGTAAGGACCTCTATTTGCCAACTAACTTTTCCCCCCTATTTTCTAATTTACATCTCAGGGTATTAAGTAAGAAAACAAAGAATTTTTCCCACACAGAAATAACCTTTTTGAAAAACCTGCAAACGAGATTTTAATTACACTATTTACCAATATAAAATGCACACTGAAATAAACTAAAACATTTCTTGCTGTGAATTTCTTTCTCTCTTTCTCTTTTTTTTTTTCCTAATTTAACTGTTGCACGCAACACCATAGCAATTTAAGTTGGTTTTGTGACAAATTATTAGGACACTTATTTTAGAAGGAAAATCAACCAATAATTACTGCCCTGGCACATGGCTATTGTTCACAGCATAAACAGAAGCTGTGGCTGACAGCTGATGGACCCAACCCCCTGCTATCCTTAGAACACATTTGCAGATATCCAAGGCCTCTTGCCAGACTGAGGCATGCTGTAGCCACCCTTTTCATCCAGCAGGGCTGCACTAACCATCCTATGCTGAGTGCAATAAAATGACACTGTTTTAGGACCTCCTCCCAGACTAAACCTAGGTTTAGATGCTAAAAATACTGTTTTAAATATTAAAGATGCCCAATTTTACAATAACACTGGCCTTTTTCCATACTCTAAAATATCAATGTATAATCCCAAGCACTTGGCATTTTAAAATAGACAAAAGACTCAAAGTGTTTTTGTGAGTATCCACAGATCATTACGAAAGGAAGGAAATGCTTTCTTTTATTTGAGAAATAGAGCATTTACGAATATATGTCAGGTCACATGTGAGATTCTGGATGAATTTAATCTTCATTAGAATTAGAAAAGGGGTCTGTAGGTTATCCTGAGATAAGCCTTTCTTCAGTACCAAATGAAAAGATAAAACCTCTGGGATCCCAAAAGTCGAGTAATGTATGCTACTTCTTTCCTTGAATCTTTATATAACCTAGTCACAGTCACCAATTTAATGAAAGGAAATGTTGTTTTAAAGCTCTCTATAGCCCTTTTGTCATATTTTACTATCTGAAGTTTTTGGTAACCTAGAGAGAGTAAAAGCTGCTTTTTGAATTGGATCTAAAAATGCCCTAAAAATAGATCTCTTTCAGGGTGGTTGTTTCAGAATGGAAAAAAAAAAAAAAAGGAGGACCAGGCGTGGTGGCTCACTCCTGTAATCCTAGCACTCTGGGAGGCCAAGGCAGGAGGATAATAGCTTGAGCTCAGGAGCTCGAGACCAACCTGAGCAAGAGTGAGACTCCGTCTCTACTAAAGATAGAAAAATTAGCCAGGTGAGGTGGCACATGCCTATAGTCCCAGCTACTGGGGAGGTTGAGGCAGGAGGATTGCTTTAGCCTAGGAGTTTGAGGTTGCTGTGAGCTAGAGTGACGCCACGGCACTCTACTCAGGGCAACAGAGTGACACTCCGTCTCCAAAAAAAAAAAAAAGAAGAAGACTCTAAATGAATAAGCTGCAATTAATAATTAAATATCTATTAGCAACTCAAACTCAATAAATGGCCTCTGGGGTTTTCAGAGCATCTTTTTTAGTCAAAATAAACTATAGAGAAAGCTAAAACTAGTGTTTAATCATTACAACATTTTACTTAAGCGATTAGACTAAATGAAAAGCATTTGTGAATATAGTCATTATTTTTTAAAGGGTCATTATAAAGGCTCTGCCAGCCCTCATTCCCATGCCCATGGTCCTAATAGTTAGACTGCTCCTGCCAGTGCCCTGAACCTTCTCGTACATTTCCACACAGTCCATTTGCCAAGGATCCCCAATTAGCTCTGTAGTTTGCTTTTCTCCCTTCCTCTACTGAATAGTTGAGCCTTGCCAGAGAAAATCACAGCACTGTAAGGGCTAGTGCCATTGCAAATTCATGATCAACAGCCTCCACTGGACCCCTGTGTCACCTATCAATCAACCTTCCACCCTTCACCACTCTCCACCAGTCTGCCCTGCACCAACCTCTCACCGCCAAGAGATTGATGCTCTTGCCTCCTACTTCAACAGAGAAAATAATGCCATCAAGCATGAACTTCATGGCAGTCACATCCTATTTATTCACTGAATAAGAATTTCTAACTTAGAAGCCATTCTTCCCTTTAATTTATCCTGTTCAAGACCAATTGCTTCACTTGTGTTCTTGATCCCCCTTCTCGCTAGCCTCCAAACCTTGCTGAATCAATTGTCCCATCAATATCTCCACTCTCTTCCTCATTAACAGCTACTTCCCCTTCAAACAAGGCCTTTCACTACTGACATTTTTGTATCAGACTATTCTTCTTTGTAGGGCCTGTCCTGTGCATTGTAAGGAGGCTTAGCAGCATCCCTGGCCTCTACCCAATAGGTGCCAAGAACACCCTCCCCTCCAGTTGTGACAACCGAACGTTGCCAAATGTTCCCTGGGAAGATATTCTAAGTTTTAGCACCACAAGTACTGAATATATCCTGGGAGATCCCAGGATGGTTGGTCACCCTGGCTCAGCACTTCCAAACAAGTCAATTACTGCCTACTCTATCCTACTCTATTACTCTGTTCCTCATAGACACTTCCATTGTTGCACATTTCACCCAGCTTATAACTGCTTGTTCATCTCTCTCTCCTGCTAGACTCTGAGCCAAAAAAAGGCATGATATGCAGTAGGCACCCCTCCGATATTATCCTAAACAAAGATCATGCTTCGACTAAAATTTATTGACTTGCCAGTGATTTCATTAAGATTCACAAATATGCCAACATATTTTGGTTATGGCCAAACTGTAGGAAAAAGAAATATTTATGAATTAGGCACCTACTTACACTATTATTGAGAAAGATATTTAATCATTATACTCTATGAATATAGGGCACTGTAAAAATAATATACAAAGATTATATTCCTTCTATCAAATTCAAACATTGTCAGAAATATATTTTCAAGTCTTCATAAGCATTAAGGGTTATAATGAAGAAAAAGTACCTTACTGAAATGACCAATAATCATTTTTGGAGGAAAAAAAAACTTAATATATGACTACACTAATTGGTTTCTCCTCCTGTGTACTTAAACCCATCCTTGGATTTTAGCCATTAGGAAGGTAATATTATTCAAAACCATTAACTTGCCAGAACTGTACTGGCTTCTCAGGTTCATCCTAATATGTGATATTATTAGTTCTTTCTGTTAGATTTTACATAAAGAATCTTAATCTTTCCAGCAAGTTTGTTTTTTAAAAGCAAAAACAATTTCACATATTAATACATAAGACAATATGAATTTATTCAAGATTCCTAAACATAACTTGGAAATATAACAGGTTAATTATAAGCAACTGATGAGAATAAAATTAAATAGCTAAAAAAAAAAAGAGCACATAAGGAAAGATCAGATGGTATTTTTCACAAAGTGGCAATCTAGCCTACTAGATAAAGTACTGAACTCTCTGGTTATCCAAAAATATATGGAAGGTTTTATATGTAAAGAGACATATATGATGAAGCATCAAATATGATGTTTCTCTACAGCATCTAAATAATCAACAAATACCTTTGTTTTTTCTTCCCCTTCCCCTTTAAGTAAATTTATTTTATAATTATGAGTAGAATAGATACTTTAATGGCAGAAAGGCCAATGTGCCTTTCTGGGCAATAATTTCTTATAATTTAGGGATTAAAATAGCAAAGCTACAATACAATTTGCTTTTAAGTTCACGGTGGCCCTTCTCCACTAAATTCCAAAAAGCATTTTGTAGAAATAGTGTGCCTTATTTTATTAACTTTAAATAGCAAACTTCTGAACTTTAAATTTTAAGCAACAATAAGAATATGGCAGTGTGCACATAGAAACATAAAGGTTTTAAAACTTTGAAAAAGTCAGTGGAGTGATAAATGAACAAATATTTTTTAGTCACCATCAAGTGGCCTTGGAAATATCATGACCATGAACTCTTGCACAATCTTTGCATTTTTTATTCTCCCTAGAGCACGGTCCTCTTGACCATTCCCATCTCCTTGAAACTCTTTTCTTTTTTTTAGTATCTCCTTCACCCATTTCTTTTATATTATCCGAGCTTTGGCAGGACTTGCTCACTTCTTGATTATAGACTTCTTACTTCTGGTCTTCCCAAACACACTCAATCCATCTAATAGACAGTGCTGTGTAATAAAAGTACAGTTGCAATCAGGCCATGACCCCGCTCAAGAATGTCCAATGGCTCCCCACTATTATCTACATAATACAGGGCAGGAACACTGTTGAAAGAGTTAATTAAACCTAGCAGACAAAATCTTATACATTATATCTCTGATTTACCTGAGATGACCTCAACTCTCACTACTCACAAACAAATCAGACTCACGGCCGCTTCTGAAAACATTACAATTTCATAAATTTTTTATTTCAAAATACCGTCCACAGCCACCTGCAACAGAATGACCTTTTGCTACTTGTCAAAGATGCATATTCTCTGTCCCAGTCCAGATCCTGAGTCAGAATGGCAGAATAAAGCCTGGGAAACTGTGTCAGTAATGTCTCCCCCAACTGATCTTTGAGTGTACTAAAATTTTAGAAACTTTTTTGTGTTTTTGTTGAGACTATTCCATTCTTCTGAAATATTTTCACTGGAACACCTGCTTCTTGAAAGCCTTTTCCTCCTTCAGGACCATCTCAAATGCCCTCTATAGAGTGAAATCTTTTCTGACCCCCAGTCAAATATGGTTTCCAAGGCTCTGAACTCGTGTATCACTGTTTGACCTCTCTCATGGCCAGAAGTAGATTTACCTTGACCTTCAGGGCCCTTTCCTTGCATAGGTACCACACATCACATTAGCATGGTAAAATACTTTGCAAAATTTGCAATAGTAAGATATTTCACTCCCACTATCAGGCCACTCTTATCAATACTTGCCTTCATGCACAGCGGTGTCAGAGGGGCTACAGGCAATTTTGCAGGATCCAACTAGGGAAGGTGAATTGGGATATTTATTTTGGATTTAGTAGAATATATTAATTTGCTTCACAATGAAATGATTGCTAGCCATCTGATATAGGAACGGTTTCCTACCACTCACTCTATTAACTCATCCAGTTCCTTAGATGAGGATGTCAGTGACAAACTGGTTGATCTGTGTCATAAATTCAAAGAGTATTACAACCTGTCACTGTGCAAGAAAACTGGAATGCCCTGCAATCGCACAGCTGTATACCACAGAAATTATAACATTACCAATAACGTCATGAAGCTTACTAAAGCTTATAAATTATCAATTTAAAAATATAAAAACTTCCATTAATGTTGCTTTAGGGAAGACAACTATTTTTCTCTTCTCTTTATGAAAAATGATATTATAAAATTACCATTTGAAGAAGTATTGAAAGATTGTAGCTGAAAAAAATGAAATAATTTTAGAGGTACAGCAAGGAATTAAAAAATCACACATTTTATAGATTTTTATGGTATTGGTCAGCTTTCTAAAAATTGATAATTTATTATTTATTATCTTAGTCTAAACAATGATTCACTGTTTCACCTACTTGTATATTCATAGTTTTAAATTTATTTTTGAAAGAGCAACCACCAAGTTTTATAACCTTAGGGCCTCCAAATTCTGGATTCACCTTTGGTCTTGGCCCTTAAAATGATCTGTATGATATTAAGTTATGCATTCTTATCTTACCTCTCCTTCAAAATTATATATTACAGAAAATGAGGTACACATCTTATCAAGCTTTATATCCCCTGAAGAAATTAACACATGCAATTTTTTGTGGCCTCTCATTAAAGGTATATGTAAGGGAACTAAGTTCCATAATCGTATCAATTTAGATTTCATTTCAAATTATTTCTTATAGCAGTGTTTTATACCCTTTTGTAATACTTTATAACAAATAATCATGGTTTTCTTCTGATCTTAACAGATTTATTTCTCCTTGGCCACAAATCTTAGCAAAAAATATTGTTTATCTTTTTAATTAATGATGTGTAGAGGATATATCTTGTTCTTTAATCTCTCCCCAAAATATCTGAATTAAGAGAGTAATGCAGAAAATGCAGAAGTTAAACCGATTTTTTCAGTTCACTTTGGACCCTAGCATCTTGCCTAACTACAATATAAGTGAACACCCATAAATAAGATGTATAATAGTAGAAATTATAGGAATTAAATGAATCTTTATAAAGGAATGATATTTTTCTTAGGCCTAATATAATTGAAGTTTATATACATATAAGAGTTTAATTTTTTAATCCTTACTATTAGTTGCAACAAATGTCCAATATTTGGTAAATTTGCAAATGCTATGTGAGAATCAGAGTGGGTCACTTCAACAGAACTCAGATTGTATTCTATTAAATTCTTCTGACCTTTCCCATTAAGGCAATTTTTCTGAGAAAGAACACATCAAGTGCTTCAACGAGTAGTACTTAATAAGCTATCAAGAAAGATAGTTTTTGATTAATATCAGTAGCCAATATAAGTCTTTCTTAAAAACTAATTTCAGAATTTTCTCCAAGTGGACTAGATTCTCTCATATGTATCTTCAGAGCTCCATAAAATGATGTGAATTTGGCCCCACAATTACTTTTGCCATTTCCTTTAGCATTTGGATAAAAGTACATTTGAAAAAGAAAGGTGATGAAAATTCAGAAATTTGCCATTTTTATCTAGACAGAAATACTGCCCTAGTTACAAAGGATGAGGTGGTGTCTGTTGCTACCTCTAAAAAGTACTTCCTTCAAGGAGGTTTGACTAATGCACTTCCTTGAAACTGAATCACTGATATCCAAAATGACCAGCAGAAATAAATTATAACAGATATCTAAGCGATGAACTAAAATGTTAAATATGCTCCATAATCTAGCTTTATTGCCAATTTTTACATAGTGTCTGCTATAATTATTCATGAACTGCATGCAGGCCCCATGCTTCCTTCATCCTTAGGAAGTCTCACATGTATTCTCATCCTTCAGCAAATTCAAAAGAGGCAACCAAAAAAAGAAAAAAGTAACAAAAACCAAGATATAAAATTTCTAAGTTTTATTTGTCAACTTTTAGAAAATACTGATTTAAGAAGATGATCAACCACATAGCTAACATGACTCTTGAGAAAATATCAGGGGATTTTATGTATGGCTGTTAGACCAGAATAGGTGTTAGAGCGGAACTCTACCTATCAGGGTTTAGTGGCTGCTCAAACACTAAGGGCCTGCCACCTGGGCCCTAACGGCTGTCTGCTCAGCTCCCAGCTCACCATTAAGCACCAGAAACCACATTCATTCTGTAAGCTTGTCACACAATAAACATCAGTGCTAACAAAGTTCATGTGAAGAGACACTGATTTGACTAGCTGTTCTCAGATATAGGAGACTATACAACCTCAGAAGCTTTCTGACAAAACCCCAGGCCCTGTTTAATCCTTAGGAGGTTTTAATTTAGCTTTCATTTTTTACTTAAATGACCCTATCATACTAGTTTTTATCACTCTTCTTGGTTTAATTGTAGTCCTTTTTTGATTAGCTAGTCTTAGGATATTTAAAATAAAATATTATCTTTTGCCCTAGGCATACTTCAGATTATGCATATTTTTCTACTTATTTTTTAAATCTTAAGACTCATTGTTCTGGAGATTCGAAATCATTTAGAGATTAGAATTTTCTTTCTTCCAGATAATTTATATGTTTTGAGTTTCACTGTTTTAATCATAATCAGTTATTGTAATTCATATTCAGTTTCAGACATAATTGAGAATGTCTTCGGGGCTGTCAAAGAAAAAAACCACAATTTAATATTTATCAATAGTACTATAGAAATATGTACATTAACCTTTTAATAATGCTTCACAAAAGAATAAAATGGGGGGGGAAGAACATTTATTAAGCTACTATTGCATAAGACTTAAGAAACTTTAACACATTCAACCTCCACTGCAATCCTATGAAGTGTGAACAAGGTGAAGCCATAAATAAATTGTCCATCACATCCATTCCTTTTTATTGTTTGAAACAAACAAGTAGTTGTCACTGCAATTAGTTTTTACCCCAAAACTAATAGTTTATAGTGGTAACACAGTATAGAAAATTTGATCAATTTTATGTAGAAAGTCAAATTTCCCTCATTCTCAGGAAGGAGACTTTTTTTTTTTTAATTTCAGAATATTATGGAGATACAAACATTTTGGATACATATAATGCCTTTGTCTCACCCAAGCCAGGGCTATAAGTGTGCCCCTTCCCCCATACAGTGCACTCCGCATCCATTAGTTGTGAGTTTACTCACTCCCTCCACCCAGTAAATATTACTACCATGTGAGCACTTTACTGTTGATCAGTTAGTACCAATTTGATGGCAAATACGTGTGGTGGTGTTTTTCCATTCTTGTGATACCTCACGTCAAAGGATGGACCCAAGCTCTCTTCAGGATCATATAAGAGGTGCTAGTTCACCACTGTTTTTGTAGTTGAGTATGCCATGGTATACATAATACCCCATTTTATTAATGCACCAAAAAAAGTCATTTTATTAAAAAACACCTGCACTGGAATGTTTATTGCAGCACAATTCACAACTGCAAAGATGTGGAATCAACCAAAGTGTCCACCAATTCATAAGGGGATTAACAAAATATGTATATTGTAGAATACTACTCAGCCATGAAGAGGATGAATTAAGGCCTTTTGTAACAATTTGGATGGAACTGAAGAACATTATCCTAAGTGAAGTATCACATGAATGGAAAAACAAACACTACATGTACTCACGATTAAATTGGAACTAACCATGTGCACACAGGGAAGTAAAACTCAGTGGTGATCAACAGGGGGAACAGGGGAGAGGGGATGGGCAAAAACCAACTAGCGGGTACAATGAACACTATCTGGGTGATGGGCACACTTATTTCCCTGACTCAAGTATAACAAAAGAGATCCACATAAGCAAAAACATCTGTACCCCTGTAATATTTTGAAATTAAGAAATATGGCTCTTTAATCCATTCAAAGCAATGGCCCAGACATTCTTCCTCAATGCTATTAATATATAATTAACAAGAAATCCAGGGTTGTTGTCAGCAGAAAATGTCTCAAAGGATAGAAGACAGAGGAAAAGCAAAAAGACAGAGATGAAGGATATTGTGCCATTCCTTAGAAGCAAAACATTTCTGAATGAGAGGAACATAATAATGACTCTCAGATTCACATCCTCATTTTTAGTAGCCCTGGCCCTGTGAGGTTGTGGAGAAATTTGAAAAATGAATTTTTTTCAAGAATGCTGAGACAATTGGCTGCAAAAATCTTGGGAGATTATGTTGGCCAGATGGTGGCTGCCATGCCAGAGAAGTCCTGAAATGTTCCAACTCAAAACTGATTTAAGACAGGAAAACATTCACATATTTTATGAGCCAAAATGCTACAATATCCCATCAAGAGTCCTCCATATTCCAGCCTTTTGCTATCACCATGACAATTCATATTTAAAAATAATACTAAATAAAAACTAGTCAAGAGGAAAGATTTCTAAACCTTTCCATCAACAAGGATAAATGCTTCCAGGTTTCTATCACTTCTCATTTATTGTACACAATGTTCTGAAGAAGCATGTTACCTAAATTTTAAATATCAGTAGGGCGGGTTTCCATCTCTGGGGTCTTGGACCAAGAAGAGTGTATGGAAGTAATTGGTTGGGGCAGTGAAGGAAGGGAAATCCGAAAATCAAACATGGGGCACTCAGAGCCACTTCATTTTAAGGAAATTAGTTTGAGAATAAAGGAGAACTTCAAGTTCAAATTTTTCTATCTAAGTTACTAGATGCAAATTTAAATTAATATAAATCATTTCTAGATTATTAGCATTATTCCTCTTCAATGATCACCATCTGAGTCATAGGAAGATATTCTGATGGCAATGTAAAGGAAGTATTCCCCAGTGAAGAACAAATGTAAAAAGAGACCAGTTGAAAGGATAATGTAATAATGCCCTACCTATTAAAAGAAAAAAAAGTGTTCACAACAATTTCATCTAAATCAGAAGAGATATCCTGTGCTCCTCAGGTATACAAATGTCTAACCCAATCATTAGCATCTCCTGATGAACTGGGGGTGTCTTTTTCAGAAATGATTTTCCCAAAATGCAAGCATACCATTTCAGTTTCCCCAAGTATTAACAGTATTTAATTGAAATCCTTCTAAAATGTAACATACACATGTTCTTGGCTTAGATGAAGCCATAGGCTAAGGAAGAATCAATAACCTAAGTGATAAAAACCATACAACCAAAGGGGATTTATTTTTACTTTTGCAAATATTTAAAAGTTGTAGGATTTGTATACATTTTTGTTTTCTTGTTCTGCTTTTGATTCTCTGTGGCTCAGTTCACAGCAGTGTTTTTGAAGGTTAAACCCAAAGATGGCAGATGCTTGGGTCAGATGCGCTGAAAAAGATAGCACCCATCCAAATTAGTTAAACTCCATGAAAAACTGTTTCTCATATTCCTGTATCTTATTACCAAGTGTGCTTTTGTGGTTACTGATCCTTGGCTCCCATCTTCAGCTATGCCTCCAGGATCCTCCCACAACTGGCTCCCAGGCTCTCAGAGAACCTCACATCTTGACCCTGGCAGACTGCCATGATTCTACCTCTGAGGCCACAAATTGAACTGGACTTATTCCTTTTTCAGCAATGACTTCACACACCCTGCATTTGGTCCTCACATTGTATCTTGCAGAACATTTAAAAAATAAACCTCAAAGAAGTAAAGTTCTTTGAGTATAAAGTATACAAGGACTCTTGATTTTCAACTTATTCTTTACTTTCTTAAATCTAAACCCTTTGCCTCATCTTAGAGGACCGTCCCCAGCATTGAAAGTTGTCCTGGTTAGTAGTAAAGTGAGCAAGGGGATGACTCCCTAAAAACTGATCTTCATGTAGTATCTCTGAGTTCAGAGAAACAAATAATATTTATCATTTAACTGATACACATACACAAACTCATGTAATCACTCTGGCTATGAAACATGTTATATTATTTGCCTTTTGCAGATGACGAATTTGAAGCTCATAGTTCACAAAGTCACACAGTTTTGTCATTAAAAACAGTCTCAAGTACAGATATTTTATAAATACACCACCCTTTATAATAAACCAGACTCCTACAAGCTGAGAAGACAAAATGCGGTGGACTTAAAGACCCACCTAGCCATAAAGCAGTGAAGGACGCTAAGGAGAATCACACCTCATTAGAACCCTCAGAGAAAATCCTGAAAGAGAAATCCATTCTTCATCATAGTCAATCCACAGTTCAGCTCAGGAATTTGATTCACTGTTCTAAATTACACTGTCAAGTATTCAAAATCAGTCTCTTACTTATCCTTACCAATTACAGCAGAAGGTTTTATTTATAATGCAGACATTTCCACATCTAGTGTAAAGGCTGTATTATTACTGACTTACTGAATTGTTGGAAAATAACTTTGTATTCTTAAGGGAAATTTCAATGCTGAGGAACAATTAAGGTGTTAGAATGTAAAATGTTTACAAAGAAATAAAAAGTTAAGGTAAAAGTTTAACAAAAGCAATAGCTGTAATTTTACCCCTACTTGTTTCTTTTCTAACTTTTAAGTATTTTATGTATGAGAGAAGGAGAAAGCCAAAAATTGCAATACCATCAGAATTATATACTATTATTACTCTGCCATATGTTGAGAAAAGCAATATAGGAAGGTTGATTCATACTCTCACAGTTATTTCTGTGTTTACGTTTTGTTTCTCCAAACACTACCACTTATTGGGTGCTTACGATCCATGCAGTTATGGTAAAATAAAAATGAAAAATCCTCTTCTGGTTAATTGTAAAATTTCACAGCATTTTTTGTATTTTCAACTGAATACTGAATATGACAACTGATTATGTACTTAGTCAACAACATTTATTTATTTGCTTTCTTGTTTATTTTAGAGATGAGGTCTCACTATGTTGCCCAGGCTGGCCTCAAATTCCTGGGCTCAAGCAATCCTCCCACCTCACCTGCCTGAGTTGCTGGGACTATAGGCACATACAACCTCAGCTGGCTCCTTTTTTTTTTTTTTTCATGAATCTATTTAAAAACCTGTAGTACAATAATTTATAAGGATTTTATGTATTTCATGTAGTAGAGAAACAACCAATCATGATTGGACTTTTAATTATATACACTATACACATACATCAACAGCACTGAAGATATTTGGAATTTCAGAAAGGATAATCAACATCAACCCTTATATTTGTTATTGGGGAAAAGGGGTCACTACTATGTTTTTTTTTTTTTAAAAAAAAGAGTCAGACTCCAAGAATGAGAGGACTAGAGAAGGCTTGAGGAAGAACACCAATCTTGGGATCAAGAGACAAGGAACTAAATTGCAAAAGTGACTGATTATAGCCAGAATCGACTAGAAAGAAAGAAATTGCGAGGAAGTAACAGATGTGGGGTCTCAGTGCAGGGTCCAAGTGATCCAATAGTATCCGAAAGGCTAGGACAAGCCCCAGCTGTGCTAGCCAAGGCCTATTCTTCTTAAACTCACCCAGTTGCCAGCATTTTCAGCTCTTCTGACTCGGCTTATATGCAAGTCATATGTTCTTGGCATGTTCTGACTATAACAGGGAGGAGGTAACATACAACTATGGTCTTTTCTGTAGTCTACGACTGCTGTCTAATTGTCGACAACTCTTCACAGCTCTGATAGAGCTTGGAAAAAATAGAATATTTTCATTCTCTGGCTTTTTTCCACCCCCAGCCCTCAGTAGGGTCCCCTTCCTACCCCGATCCTAGCAGCACGCACTCTCCAATTCATGAGAGTCCCCAGCACTCCCCACGGCCTGGCCCCTAAGCCAGCACTATTCTTTTACTTTTGCCTGGACCTATAAGCATTTGTCTTTGTGACTCCCAGATCTAAAGATACATTTTCATCTGTTTCTGGAATGGATATTGCTCTTACATTTTGCAAATTCGTTTCTAAGAACAAATATTTTAAATTTTAGTTCTGGGCCGGGTGCGGTGGCTCACACCTGTAATCCTAGCACTCTGTGAGGCTGAGGCAGGAGGATCACTTGAGCTCAGGAGTTCCAGACCAGTCTAAACAAGAGACCCTGTCTCTATTAAAATAGAAAAATTAGCCAGGCGCGGTGGTACATGCCTGTAGTTCCAGCTACTCGGGAGGCTGAGGCAGGAGGATTGCTTGAGCCCAGGAGTTTGAGGTTGCTGTGAGCTAGGCTGACGCCATGGCACTCACCCAGGCAATAGAGTGAGACTCTGTCTCAAAAAAAAATAATTAATTAATTAACTAACTAATTTTGGTTCTATGACACACACATTTACCTTTTGCTGATAATTGTGCTAAAGGCATGCTAAAGGTTTTCGGTATATGCGTGTGTGTTTTACATGCTACGCACAGTATCTAAAGTCAGTAGAGACACACTAGCAAAGAAATTCCGGGTGTCTGGAATATATGAAAAATAAAAAGGTTTTGTACTCATATACTGTTGTATAACTTTAGACTTCTCAGAAAATTTAGCCTGTTAAAATGAAATAACCTGGGGTAAAAAGTCAAATTATATCAAATGAAAAAATGAAAACTATTCAGAATTGAGCTTTTAAAACTGACTTTTCCAACCAGTCTTTTAATCAAAATAGAACTTTTAAAATGACACAGTTTCTGTAGTAAGGATATTTCAAACATATTTGAGGAGCAGAACACCTAAAATTTTTTTCTTTTCAAAACAAAACTAATACTGAGATTACTGGCTAATTTTTTTGTTAGTTCTGGACTCCAAAAGTTGAAAGACTCACAGGCAAAAGTTAATAGTAAAAAATTACAATGTTGGTTTGTTTTGTTTTTGTTGTTGTTATTCAAACTAAAAAAAAAGCACTGTCATTAAATGTTAGTGGTAGAAAGTTCTGTTCTATTTGTAATTGTGAAAGCATAACTGTGATGAGGATTTGAACAGTATATTTGAAACATGATGGTGGCATGTTTCCTTAAATGAAATCATAAAATGATTGAAATGTGGATATTATAAATTAAGGCTTAAAAGTATAAAAAACAAAACAAAGCAAAAAACTTCAAACCTTAAATACTTAGAGGGAGAAGAATTTTTACATCACAGCATCTTCCCAAACTTCTTGCCTTGTAGCTTTCTACACATCAGTCAGAGTTAATCTCTGATATTTCACACTGCTTACTAATTTTTCCAGATGCTATGGAAAAATGATATCTCCTCCAGCATTTTCATTATCTCTTCTATATCACGAGAATCTTTATTTTTATTTTAACCAACATCATCTGGAGACTGAACACTGGAATACTATACAAAACCAGTCAGCTGTTGAGCAACGATAAACTTTTTCTAGAAACATGGAGAGATGCAAATGTTTCTAATTATCATCAAATAAATCCACTCAAGATTAATATACACATCTGAAACTTCTCTTAACAGTCCTTTTAAAAAAAGATCAGGCCAGGCGCAGTGGCTCACGCCTATAATCCTAGCACTCTGGGAGGCCAATGCCGGAAGATTACTTGAAGTCAGGAGTTCGAGACCAGCCTGAGCAAGGGCGAGACCCTGTTTCTACTAAAAATAGAAAAGAAAAAAAAAATTAGCCAAGTCAACTAAAAATAGAAACAAAAAGTTAGCCGGGCGTGGTGGCTCACGCCTATAGTCCCAGCTACTCGGGAGGCTGAAGCAGGAGGATCATTTGAGCCCAGGAGTTTGAGGTTGTTGTGAGCTAGGCTGATGCCACGGCACTCACTCTAGCCCGGGCAACAAAGTGAGACTCTGTCTCAAAAAAAAAAAAAAGGTCAAGCACCATATTCCTTCCCATTTCTAATCATCATAGTGTGAATCTACCAACTCTTCTGAACCGTACTACTATGATTATTAAAAGTTCAACAGCATTTTCAGATAGAGAACACAGTTGTGTCAACGTTGCCAATATCTTCTTTAACGTAGGCAAATTGTTGAGTTAAGCATTATAGGTACAAATACAAGGCAGGCACCATCCTTGATAACAAACTGTTCACCAAGAAGCATGGTAAAACAAACTTTTATATAGTACCAGCCCCTCAAATGTGCAGGATCAGAGAAGCAGCATTAAAACTGTACCTGCCAATCAACTGGTACATTCCTGGTGGGCAGAGACCACTGGGTCATACATTTCAGCATAGCTCTGGTGGTTACAGTATATAATCCTCTTAAATGCACATTTGTTGAGACAGAATCATGAATCACATTGTATATATTCCACACTGCACTATTCCTACATGTGGTCAGAAGCTGCTTTGAAATATTTCCCTAGTCATATTCATAAATAAATGTATTAATATTTTTCAGTTTTCTTTACCATATTTTAAATTAAATCTCTTTTGTCCCATGGTTGTATCACAAAGAGGTGCACTTCAGATTAATAAGGGTAAAATTAACTGCACAACTGGTAACAATAATGGAACATTGGTGACATAATTCAATGGGCACAGTCTGGAAATTTTCACCAACTACACACAATTGAATGATTAGGTAGAATACAAAATATTTCATGCTTTTTTAGCAGAACACTAAAATCTATCAGGGAATGCACTTTAATTTTGTCAAACTATAATAATAAAAGCAAAGGAGAAAAAAAAATATGCTCGCTTATCCTTAAAAACTAACTGAGTTGGATTTGGATTTTTTTTTCCTGGTACCGGGAGGGCCAGTTATTTCCCTAGGAGTTTTTAATTGAAGGTAAGATTATTGTTTATTTGTTTGAAATGCATCACACTACTATCAAGAAAGCAAACACATGTTAAGTTAGCCCTGGTGTCCCCTCCAAAATGCAACAGGTTTTAATTACCTCTCAGTGTTTTCACAACTGCTTTATGCTGCCCTTTTTCTCCATGGAATTGGCTTAATTTCATTGATGTGTTATATGTATATGACATCCACATGAAACTGTATAATCTGGAGCTTGCTTTTAATATAATTACTTCAAAACAGAAAATTAAAAGGCAGCTTTTATTTTTCCATGAGCTTATCCTTTGAATAGCTATTGAGAGGATGGCTTACCTGAATTAGAAAGAAAAGCTGAACTGTTAAGTCACTTACCCTAATTAAAGATCAATATAGGCTTGGCGCAGTGGCTCACGCCTGTAATCCTAGCATTCTGGGAGGCTGAGGCAGGAGGATCCCTCAAGGTCAGGAATTCAAAACCAGCCTGAGCAAGAGCAAGACCCCATCTCTACTAAAAATAGAAAGAAATTAATTGGCCAACTAAAACTATATAGAAAAAAATTAGCCGGGCATGGTGGCGCATGCCTGTAGTCCCAGCTACTTGGGAGGCTGAGGCAGGAGGATCACCTGAGCCCAGGAGTTTGAGGTTGCTGTGAGCTAGGCTGACGCCACGGCACTCTAGCCAGGGCAACAGAGTGCGACTGTGTTTCAAAAAAAAATAATGCTCAATATAGATATTACTAGACATTCAATCTACCCATATAATAGACACTTGTGATGTTACCTTTTCCTAAATCTGTTTGCATGTTTTTCCTATTGTCTTTTTTCTGTATTATTCCCCCCTGCATATTATTTCTCTTCACAGAAATGTCTGCCTACATTCCACGCAGTAACAAAAGTCCTAGACCCGTTGTGGAAAGGAAGCAACTTAAATTTAAGTAGGTTATTCTTTTGAGACTTCAATATCCAAAGAAATTCTTTATCATAACAGTGTCACTGCTACTCCTTAGGCTTGTTATTATGTTTGTGAAAGTTAATTATCTGATAAGATACACTGTGGTTATTACTGTCAGAAAAAAAAAATGTATGGGTATGTTTATTAATTCGAAGTGTTCCATTAAAATAAAGTGTGTTAACTAAGGAACCGAACAATTATGTCCACCTAATTATTATTACACAATCATTTAAACATTTTATAGCTGCATTTTTTTCCTGAATAAATTCCACTTTATATTTAAAAGCATTTACGGCTTTTTATTGTAATAGAATATGTTGTTTTGTCCATATTTTTATAATAAAGGCCTGAGTTGAAAATCCAGTGTTTTAAATTAAAGGATTTTTTTTCCCCTTGCTGTGGAAAAGTGTCAACATTTGAGCAAATCATTAAACATACTAGAACAAGAACCTACAACTCAAATGCTGATTACGATTCACTTCAAATATTTTAAGTGTTAGGTCAACATTCAGTGCAGGATGAAATTAAATGGTTTGTTCAGAAGGAAGAGCCAGAGATTTCCTTATTACTCTCTCCATTTCTGTTGTTTTCGTGGGATAAACTATACAAAATCTTATGTGAGAGGGAGAAAAAAAGAAAAGACGTTTTAAAGATGAAGGCCATAATCTTAACAGAGTTAATGTTGCTTCCTATCACAAAGCCCTTACAGTTGTCACTGTCTCATAAAATTCTAGCAATAAAACTGAAGCCAAATATTCTCTTTTCACAGAAACTGCCTCCTTCAGAATACCTATAAATCTGTGTTCTAAGACAGGTAGAAGGGAAAATACATGCACCCCTTTAAGCCAACAGATCTGCAAATTTTTAGGTGACTCATCTTTGAAAAAAAAAAGAGACAAAATTGTACATCACACTAAATTGTATTATTTCTAAATCCCAGTAGTTTCCAGCATAATGAATATCGTGTATATTTGTCTCTTTGGACATCTAGCAGAACATCCAATCCTCCCTCTGAATGAATGTCACACCTACTGGCTTCCACAACGCACACTGCTCTGGCCGTCCATGACCTCCACCTTCCCAAGCTGCTATGCTATGAAAAACTTGGATTTTCGCTGTCCACTCAAACCACAAACACTATGTGTTGTGTACATACATTATCTGTAACAATGTTATTTAATACCATTATACACAAAAGTAAAGGGAATTTGGAGACCTGGTTTTAAGCAAAACTGGAAAATTCATT
This sequence comes from Lepilemur ruficaudatus, assembly GCA_963574885.1. NCBI lineage: Eukaryota > Metazoa > Chordata > Mammalia > Primates > Lepilemuridae > Lepilemur > Lepilemur ruficaudatus. The sequence goes on along the minus strand of CAUYRT010046647.1, from coordinate 4,796 downwards.
TTTTCCCATATTATTTCCTAAGTCCAAACCATTAAACCACATCCTCATGTACTGATTTAGCATCCCTAATTTGAAAAACTAGAATCTCAAATGCCTCAAAATCTGAAACTCTTGTGGTGCCAACTTGACAGTACACAAGTGGAAAATTTCATACATAAATACTTAACAGAAACTTTGTTTCACGCACAAAATTATTAAAACATTGTAGAAAATTACCTTCAGGCCATGTGTTTAAGGTATACGTGAAGTATAAATGAATTCTGCATTTAGACTTGGGTCCTAGCCCCAAGATAGCTCATTATGTATATGCAAATACGCCAAAATCCAAAAAAAATCTGAACTCTGAAACACTCTGGTCCCAAGCCTTTCATACAAGGGATACTCAACCTATATCATGATAACTCTGATTCTACAGGTAATTAATGCAGTTTCAAGATATGAATTAAGAAAATACATAGATCACTAATTAGAAAATTACCTATAAATAGTGTGGTTAAGTTGGTGACTTTAATTTTTTGCAATGTCAACATAGCCAATGACAACTGGCTACTGTATTGCTAGTGTAAAAATATAATAGACCACTTTGGAAAGAAATTCCAGTGCTAACTGGCCCTTTCAGCATCATTTCACTCAATGTAAATACCACCAAGAGCAGTGTCATTCTAAGTAGTGAGGAATGAGGTGTGAAGAGAGCCAAGTGCTGGTTTATTCTTTGTAATGAAATCTATTCCTTAGGATCACAACTATTCTTCTAACTTAAAAGTGGCTTTTTTGGATACAAGTAACAGATCAAATTAGGTGAGTATCCAATTTGTAAACTTGGCCAAACTAGACAGGTTTCATTCTAATTACATGCAGATAAATACACGGAGACACACGTATTCACCACCGTTTTCCATGTGCTTCCTCTTTCAGGCAACTGCAGGATTAAGCCAAACTGTTTTGTGAAACATTGCAGGAAGTATCATTTTACATAGAATAATTTCTGGTTTTTAATCTTAATAAGAAAAATAAGAGATTGCATCAAAATATAGACTCTGCACTTTATTTGTTTCAAAAGTTGGGTATATAAAGAGGTAGAAAATTTCCAAAAGGTAAAAAATATAGACAGTAAATAACAATAAAAACTGTGAAAAATATTTGGAAAGTTGCAATACGCGTGCATCATGTCAAATGATTCAAATCAACCACCTTTCACTTAAAACTCACATCTTTACCATATTTGAATTCCATGCAGGATTTTCCTAGTCTCAAAATTATGGCAATGATCTGAAATTGAGAACAAAAAGCACAAAGTATCCCAGAAGTTAGAGAAAGCTTGCAGTGAGCAAGCCAGCAGCACATAGGGACAACCACATACCTGCAGCTTAGACCAAAATATACCAGAGCAGGTCTTGCTACCAGTCCCCATCTCAATCTGCCAACCCCTTCCCTAGGGGCCACAGAAGAAGCTCCAAGAGGAGCATTGGTCAGCTTTGTGGGGAGTTCAGCTTTGGCAGTGAGAGTCTACTCTCTCCTCTCTATGGAAAAGAGGAGGGAGGTGCTTCTACTTCCAAAGTGATAACATTTCCAAATCAACACTCAAAAGATTAGGAGTGCTTGCTAGTGGAGAGTCTGGCCTCTTATTCCTTGGTTAGATACACACAGCCACACTTTGGTGCTGTCTCCAGAGGACAGTGGGGTGAATTTCAGAAAGAGCTTCCAGAAAGCCAGGAATATGGTACCTTGTCCATTTTACAACCACCCCCATTCACTACCAAAAATAGACATTTCTTAGTATGAATTCCCTAAAGGTTGGGGTAGACCTGAACATGGGGACTGATGCTCTCTTCTTCTATAGGGATTTCTAGAAGTGCACGACCTGATGGGCTAATCCATACCAGCAAGATAAACAGACTGTGTTAAAGTGTGCCCAGGAGGCAGGTGTGGGAAATCCCAGCCCTAGAGAGTTCAGAGGGTGTGGAAGTATTCTCCATTCTCCCATTTGCAAACACACGAAGGTTGGTAGAAGGACATGGGCTGCTGGGCTCCTCAAGTCACCTCAAGCACAAGTAGGGGAAAACCCAACTCAGTGAACATGTAAATCTGGAAGGTTCAAAAGGAGACAAGGAACTTTTTAGGAAGTAAAATTAGAAGAGTATGGGGTAGATAAACAGGTTTGTTCAAGAACAAGTGAGTGATATGCCAGGAAAATTAGGCTGGATTCACAATGTAGGTCACCTAGAATGCCAGATTAAAGAAGTTGTAAAGGCTGTGAGGAATGTGTAGCTCATGAAGGTCTAAAGCTAGGGAGTGAGCAGTACTGTGGATAGGAGGAGGAGAAGCAAGGAAGTCAAATATCAAGTAAGAGTTTGCAAGTCCCTATGAAATGATGCCTTTCTCTCTCTCCCTTTTCTTACCTATGCCAAATAAGTTCAGAGAGCTAAACAGAGGGATCATAAAGGTAGATGTTTTCTAACTTTTTTTTAAGTTATCAATTAAGAGGTGTGAATAAATTATCTAAAATTACTCAGCTAGCTAACAAAGGGACAGATCACTCTTTGAACCCATGATTTTCTTCTCTAACCTCCGATTTGGGAAGGAAGAAAAGCCATCAGAAAAAGAGCAGCTGAAATCTACTTACTTAAGAAAAATCTCAAATAAATACAATTTTATTAACCTCAGTCCTCAGGTTGTACATTAGATATCTAAATTTATTCATCCTACGTATCTTTACTCTGTATCCTTTGACATCCATCTCCTCATTTCTGAAGATTCTCATCCCTGGGCAAATCCAGGTTCAGAGTGCTAGGATTACAGGACTTTGCACAGAGTCCCCACCAGCAAGAAGGCCCTTACTAGATGCAGCCTCTTGACTTTGGACTTCTCAGTCTCCATAACTCACCCAGAATTGCAGAGCACAACACAAAGGAACAGTGTATCAGTAGAGATCAACCCCCGAGAAGCTTCGAGTCCAGCAAGAAGGGTACGTGGAGCAGTTTATTTCTTCCTCCCCCACATGTCTGGCAGTCAGCAGGCTCCCAAGCTGCTGGAGAGCCTTTCTACCCTCACGAGCCCAAAAGCTGTTGCCACCAGTGACCTGGGAGCCTCTTGATTTGGAAGCTTCAGGATGCTGGTGCCCTTGGGGTTACTTCCGGTCACTGTAGACCCAAGTGGAGACAGCAGGCACCATATTGCTTTCCCACCCACCACGCACCTTTGTCCTCCCCAGGGGGCTTCTGCCCCTCAGTTTTTGTCTCACTCATTTCCACACAAATATTTTCCAACTCCAACTCAGACTTGAGGAGCCACAGGGGGTTGGTGAGTCCCAGGGGATCTGCCTAATCCCAGAACCTGGACACTCCATGTGGGCTGCCTTCTGCAGGGAGGGACAGAGATGACCAGAGTGTTAGCTTTCTGTCATTCAGACTCTTTTCCTCCCCTTCCACTGCCCACCCTTACCTGTTGAGAGCCAGGGCTCCCAGGAACTGCTTTTCCTCTCTGTTGGTACATCTGTCATACTAGGGCCCCCATAGAGTGTTGGGCTCAAGCTTTTCCAGACTCTATTTCCACACTTCCTCCCCAACCTGTGGCTGCCAAGAGAGAAAACTGAGCCACCACACCAAGGCTTCTACAGAGAGTGGGGCTGACTCTTCCTCTAGGGGTCCTGTAGCAGACTGAGGGGTGCTCCAGCTGTGAGCTCCTGCTCACCCACCCTCCCTGGTGCTGCTTGCCAAGGGGCATTAGATGGCTCCTGAGGAACTAGAGGGTTACAGGACCCAAAAACAACATTGAAGCCTGTTTCTTCCAACAAGCCTACCTACCGATGGGGAAGTCAATTTGCATGCCCTTTACAGCATTTACTGACTCAATCAAACAGGATGTGGTTGAGTCTCAACCACAAGCATCACCACTGTCTCAGAGAATAAACTGGGCATGTCATTATCTAAACAAAAGAAAATCCAAAATTAAGAAGCAAAAGCTGCTCCAGATGAGAAGGAATCAGCAAAAGATCTCTAGAGACATGAAAAATCAGAGTGAAAGGATACCCCCAAAAGAAAACAATAACTCTGTATCAACGGAAACCAACCATAATGAGAATATTGAAATGACTGATAAAGAATTTCAAATACGGATTATAAGGAAGCTCAATGAAATACAAGAGAAAAGAGAAACTCAACACAAAGAAACCACAAAAACAAGACAAGAAATGAATGAAAAATTCACTAAAGAAATCAAATTATTTAAAAAAAATCAAGCAGAGCTTTTGGAAATGAAAAATTTATTCAAGGAACTACAAAACACAGGATAAAGCCCTAAGAAAAGGCTACATCAGGCAGAAGAAAAGAGTATCAGAGCTAGAAGACACCATCTTTCAATTAAACACATCAGTCAAAGATAAAGAACAGAGAAATAAGAGGAACAAACAAAACCCACAAGAAATATGGGATTATGTAAAGATGCCTACATAAGAATTATACAGGCTGGGCGCAGTGGCTCACGCCTGTAATCCTAGCACTCTGGGAGGCTGAGGCGGGAGGATCGCTCAAGGTTAGGAGTTCGAAACCAGCCTGAGCAAGAGCGAGACCCTGTATCTATTAAAAATAGAAACAAATTAATTGGCCAACTAAAAATATATAGAAAAAATTAGCCAGGCATGGTGGCGCATGCCTATAGTCCCAGCTACTCGGGAGGCTGAGGCAGAAGGATTGCTTGAGCCCAGGAGTTTGAGGTTGCTGTGAGCTAGGCTGATGCCACGGCACTCTAGTCCAGGCAACAGAGTGAGACTCTGTATCAAAAAAAAAAAAAAAAAATTG
>CAUYRT010046646.1:0-17788 GCA_963574885.1 Lepilemur ruficaudatus | reverse complement strand
AGAAAATTGATTGTGAGAACAACTGCCCATCAGGCTGGGCACGGTGGCTCATACCTGTAATCCTAGCACTCTGGGAGGCCGAGGTGGGAGGATCGCTCAAGGTCAGGAGTTTGAAACCAGCCTGAGCAAGAGTGAGACCCCATCTCTACTAAAAATAGAAAGAAATTAATTGGACAACTAAAAATATATAGAAAAAATTAGCCAGGCATGGTGGCGCATGCCTGTAGTCCCAGCTACTTGGGAGGCTGAGGCAGGAGGATTGCTTGAGCCCAGAAGTTTGAGGTTGCTGTGAGCTGGGCTAACACCATGGCACTCTAGTCTGGGTGACAGTGAGATTCTGTTTCAAAAAAAATAACAACTGCCATAGAAAATTTTGAGGCTAAAAGAGTAATTTTGTGTTATTTTGGATCATGTATGTATATTTGATGTAGATTATTCTTCCCTTCTTAGTATTTATTAATAAAGATAGAAAACTAAGCTGAAGTAATCATTTTTTCTAGACCAGTATAGCAAATCTCTCTGTCTCATTTTTACCTGGAAATCATTGAAATAGACCTTCATATTCAACTTATATTTGTAATCTATCAACCTCAAGCCAATGTTGAAAATGATTTTGTCCTTCTACAGGAAAATACCAGGTAAATCATGAGGGAAATCAAATAGGAAATGTTCTCTGCTACAAGATGTGGGCCAAGAATGAAAATTTATTATGGATTAGCCAGATTTTTCCCAAGTTTGTATAAAATAAACATAATATGAATGACACTACTGTTATAGAAAATGATGTTTTAGAGAGGCGAGAAGTTAACTAGTAATTTTTTTGCTGTTAAAAATATGAATGAATTCTTTAAAACCTAGGGATCTGTTTTCTCCTTTCCCATTCATAGGAATAGATTAGAACAAGAAAAAGGCTGATTCAAAGCCTTCCTAATATTCTAAAGTTATGCCAAAATACTATTGCATAAATAAACAAAGCTATTTTTTATATATGTGCAGTTTTTCCCTGCCAAATCAGACTTGTTAAACGTAAATTTGGGGACTTGCAAACTTAGAAATTCAACTAGCAAAGGAAAGCCTGGGAAATACATAATTGTATTCTATAGGATATTGAAATAGCTATAGTCAACTGGAAAAAATCTTCTCTTTTGAGTATCTTGTATAGAATGTGCAAGGATCTTTTCTTTCACTTCATTTTGCCTTCTGTGGAATTCTATTTAAAGCCCATGTAATCTTTATGTTCAGATCAGCCCTGCTGGGCTGCTGAACAAAATGAATAATGAGCCCAGTGGGATCCAGCGAGCTATGTCTCAGTTTGCCATGCTGAAAATTAACTGAAAATAGGGAATTTGCAATAAAATTCTATGACTTCAGAGTGTTTGTCTCTACTGGTAGGAATTGACAACCATAAAATATCAAATGTGATATGCAGGATGTGGACTTAAGTTTACTGGTTTGTAACTTTCTTTAAAAGACTTTTTATATAATTCTACACATTCTGAAATACTATGTAAGTAGACAAAAGGTGAATAAACTCTTTCAGCAGAGTATGACCTTGAAAAGATTATTTCTAAAACTACAATTTTCTGCAAACCCATAGGCTATGCATTCACTATTGCAAATATTAGGATGAAAATTAAAAATGTGAACCATTACCTATACTATGCTAACATTCCAGATGGTTTCTATCACATATAGATAGATAAAAGCTATGCGTATTTGACTAAAACTTTGTTTTCAACTGGCTGATTTAGGGTTGTTTACATTTTAATTATTTGCCTCAATTTATACAATTTTGTTATCATTTTACCATGATTTATTCAATATTAAGTTTTCTGTATCATAGAATTTTATTTTTTCTTAGTGACAATGTTATGAACTCATAGAATCTAAATTGCATATGTAGATACGTTTAATTATAGAAACAAACAAAAAAAAAATCCAGCGTTGATTAGGAAATCTTTTAACATGGAAAAGAGAAGAAGATGTCTGCTCATTCATCAGAAATTTACTGTCCATTAATTTTTAAGAAATTTACATATATATACTTTCTTATTAGCATTTTTTTAAAATTTTGAAATACTATGTGAACTATTTTTTAAAAATAGAAGCTAGGGAATAACACACTATCATTACAATAGCAAACTATTAATTCTTCATTGCATGTTAAACTTAAATCATAATGATTACAGAGTAAGAAACCAATATATCCAGAAAAGTATTGTTAAGATAGGTATCACTGGAGTAATTTGATATTTAAAATGTTTTAAAAGTGAGTATTTATTATTTTAAAAGAAGCCTACATCAGTTGAAACACATTTTTGTGTATGTGTGTGCTTTAGAGAATATGGTAGAACTATAAAATGCAAAAGCTATTTTGTTTTTAGGTAATTGTTTCCAAACCTTTATTTGTATAACAGAATGCATTTACTGTGACCTGTATTTCCAGAGCATCAACTAATGTATACATTTTTGTTTTTAACATAAAATATGTGAATTTTTGGCTGGTAACATAAATTGAGCTTCCTTTTCTAGATACGATTATGTTATAAATTGTTTTCTACACTACATTATATTTGTTCTTTCATTTTTGTTTTAACCTGATTTATCAATTTATTTATGTAATAATCAACTATAGCTCTACTTTTAGGAGAGCAAACATATAAAATGTTCAGTTTTTTACATGTATATTTTAGTAATTTTATATTTTTAATATTAAGATGCTCTGATGAAATCCATTAGTTTTATAGGAGTCTGAAATTTCTAGTGACATAGGTAGAGAATATAAGTGTATAGAAAACTGCTCATGAAAGTAGGTTGAAGGTAATATCATTTCTTTAAGAATACTAAATTATAAATACCTGCTAAGTTCTGACCAATATCTGAGCAAGCCCAGGAAAAGACATTCAGAGTCCTGAACAATGAAAGAGTTATATTACACAAACACTTCTCCCATCTGTAGTTAAAAATAATACAAAACAATAAAGTAGGTATATGAAAGAGCAAAAAATTATAACTCCTCATTATGATAAATATTCTAATGCCTTATATTTCATTACTAGTGACCTAAGCATGTGCTTAATAAGATTACTTTTCATTTGAAGTCTCTCTGAATACTGTTTGGGAAAAATATTTATCACATATAATATATAATAATATTTATCAAGTTTAATATGTTTTCTTAACTTATAATGAAATCTTCTCTACTTACCAATCCCAGAAATTGATATATTCCTCTTTAATAACCAGTAGCCACAACAAGTTTGCGAGAGCTTTCTGCTCCTTTATACCACATAATTTTACTTTATAAAATGAATTTGGATAATCTTCATTTGCAGTAAAGGTGAGTTCTCAGCTTAATATTATCTATAAACACTTAAATGGCCATTTGTGAAGCTTTTCTTGTTTAACAAGCACATTTGTCATTTTATTACCTATTGTTAATTAAGTCATAAAGAGCATATTTGTTATAAATATCAAAAATTTCAGGAAAAAGGGGCATTTCTGTGTGGAAGAGTAAGGATATCTAAATATCGTGTTTACCATAAAAACAGTAACACCCTGGCAAATATTGTCAAAGACAACTCTTTCAGTATTAAGGGAATTAAAGAAATGCTTGCAACAATCTGAGGATCATTCATCCAAAAAAATGACTGAATCTTAGTAATAACAGCAATCTCAGTCATCTTCAGTAATCACAGAAAGCTTTTTAGTATTTTAACTTGATCTTTTCCCATTTCACTTTCCTCAATTCCATGGTATCCTTGAAAACTAACAGCTTTGCAACTATGGTAACTAGGAAAACCTGTAGTCTGATAAATAGCCCATGTCTTGAGAAGGCAGCATGGGTTTGGAATTTTCCCAGAATTGTCAAAAAAAAGTTTTCTCTTCTTTGTCTGTCTAGAAGCTCCTCAGAAAAGCCCGTGAATAGGGTTTGTTTTTTATGTAATCTAATTCAGAGGCCACTCAGTAGGAAAAACTCTATCTCCAGAAACTTTGTATAAAATAATATAAAATATTGTTAAACATCACAGCTGTCTGAGGTAGAATTACCAGTAGTGAAACTCAAGAGACTAATTAAAAACATTAAAAGTAACAATTAAAGAATGATATATCTACACTGGGTATTGTAAAACTCTAACATACTCCTTGGTATCTAAATGGTCATATGCATGTGCCGAGTTGTATGCGTGCTCAGAAAGACCTGAGAAGGCCCTATCTCTCATTTTTGACAGATTTTGGCCTTCTTCTTGAGCAGAAAGTGAAGGATAAGGAAGACATGGAAACTGCCAGACCACTGAAGTGTGTACTCACGCACACACAGAGTCTCTTTGCAAAGGTGGGAGACTTATTGATTCAAGGTATTCAAGGAAATCTCTGACCAATCATTAGCTAGCTGAGTAGAGACTTCATTGATCACACCTGACAAAAAAAAAAGGTATTTTACTGAATTAGTCCAGCGAAGTCATTAAACAAGCAAAGAGCAGCAGCAGTTACAATAAGCTGTAACAACAACAGAAATAATAACAAACAACAACAGGAACAAACTTTGAAGGGGATCTGATTTTCAAAGTAATCTTATTCTAATTTTAAAATGGGAAAGAATATTATGAAAAATTTTATAATACCAGATTAGATAACTTAGATTTAATTAACAAAGTTCTAGAAAAATAAAAACTGCTAAAACTGACTCAAGAAGAAACATGAAATTTGAAAAGAGCTGTATCTAGTAAAAAAAAATATATATATATATATATATATAAACTATTAATTTTAATACTTCCCAGAAGAAAAGCTCAGGCACATACTGCTTTACTGGTAAACTATACAGCATGATTTAAAAAGAAATACTTCCTACCGATCCTTCATAAAATCTTCCAAAAAAGAAGAGGACTGAATACTTTCTAACTCAATCTATGAGGACAACATTACCTTGATACTAAATCTAGAAAAAATATTGCAAGAAAAGAAAACTATAGAAAAATACTTTCTATGAATATAGATGCAAAATCAATTTTTAATAAATTACCATCAAAGCAAATTCAGAAAAAAATTAAAAATGTTTATATACCATAATATACATATATTAAGTGTATATATATATATCTTGTATAAACCTTTTGTGTATGTATGTATATATACCTTGTGTATATATAGGTATATGTATATGTCTATGTATACCTGTACATACACCTGTATAATATACACACACACATATATATACCTTGTTCCTGATATGGAACAAGGTGAGATTGTCTTCTTTTTCTCCTTCTATTCAGCAATGTACTAAAGGTGTTAACTGGGGCAATTAGGCAAGATAAAGGAATAAAAGTTATCAGATTGGAAAGGAAGTAAATTGGTCTCTATTTTCAGATGACACGATCTTTTTATGTAGAAAATTCTAATGAATCTACAGAGATACTTTTATAATGAGTAAATGAGTTTACCAAACTTACAGTGAAAATATCCACATAAATATCAGTTGTTTTGCTATATGTTGGTGATGAGTTTTCAAACATAAGAGTACATTTAACAAAAAAACTATGATTGCTGTACTGTAAACTCCAAATGACTTTTTAAAAGAAATTACAGACCTAAAGAAATGGAAAAACATCCCATGTTCATAGATTAAAAGACTTAGTATTATTGCCCAAATGGAAATACTCCACAAATGAATGCACAGATTCAACACAACTCTCATCAAAATCCTAGCAGCCTTTATTTGAAGAAATTGGCGAGCTGATTCTAAAATTTATTTATAAATGCCAGCAACCCAGAATAGTCAAAACAATCTTGAAAAAGAAAGCAAAGCTGGAGTACTTCCATTTGTGATTTTAATACATATTGCAAAGCTACAGTAATCAGGAAACATGTAGTACTGAAATACCTCTAGACATATAAGTCAATGAAATAGAATTGAGAGTTCAATAATAAATCCTTCTGATTTTCTCAAGGATGCCAACACAACTAGTTGGAGAAAGTATGGTAAGAAAATTGTACTAAGATATACAGAAACCTCTTACGATCAACAAAATGAAAAAAAAATAAAAATAGACAGCAGTTTTGAGCCCTTGTCTGCTACTGGTTGACATGTAAAATGATGCAGCCATTTTAGAAAATATTTGGCTGTTCTTTAGTAGGCTAAATATTAATACATGTTACCACATAACGTAGCAATACACTACTAGATTTATGCCTGCGATACTTTAAAACATACATTCATAGAAAAGCAAATATTTATAACATAATTATTCATAATATCTCCAAAGTGACAAAAAAAATCATCAACTAGTGAATGGATAAACAAAATGTGTTATATCTATCTAATGGGATTTTATTCAGCAATTAAGGGGGGCTGAATGAGGAACAAGGTACAAATACACACTGAAATCTGTAGGAACCTTGAAAATGCTATAGCAAAAGAATGAGCTCAGTGACTAGAAAACAAAGTGTCTGATTTTATTTATGCTAACTTTCCAGAATAGGCAAGTGTATAAGGACAGAAAGTAGGTGAATGGTTATCAGGCCTTGAACATACAGAGTATTTGGAATTGATTGCTGATAGGTACATACTTTTCTTTGTAATGATAAAAATGTTCTCAATTTGGTTAGTGGTGATGGTCACACAACTATGTAAATATAACACATAATATGAGACACTGAAAATATATATATATTGTATCAGAAAGTAGCAAATTAATGGAAAAAGAAAAAGTTCACTTCTCTGAAGTAACTTATTGTTTTTTATGTCAGAATTTTATGGGGTCCATATGATTTGGTTACATAATTTGCTTTTGTACAGTTTGAGTCAAAGTTATAAGTGTTCCCTTCACCCAGTTAGTGCGCATGGTACCCATTAGGTGTGAATTTACCCATTCTGTCTCCCTCTTCCCACCTACTTGATTTCCCTTCAATTTTACTTCCACATATGTACATGTAAGTGCTGACCGATTAATTTTCTCACTTTTCCCAGTACCATAGATGAGTTGCTCCCACTGTTCACTGTTTCTCAACTGAATCCAACAGTGATTCATTGTCTTCCTTCTGGTGACACCGTATCCAAAAAGCACTTTTTTTTTTTTTTTACATTACTGAGGAATCAGTTTTCTACTATCTTAGGTGCATCTGTGAAAAGAATCAAGAAGTGCTGATTCATTCTCTGTTCTCACAGTGCTAAATGCATATTTTGTTCACATACTAGAATGCCATGCCCTAATATCAGACTGCACAGGGCTCCCATACTGGAAGTATCAATGGGATTGAGGATACAACCCTAAATTGCAAAGTGCATCAGAAAATTCCAGAAATGAGGATGGCAATTGTAACAGGCAGCTTGTTTGACATATAGAATCTAGATGCTGAATGGAAACTAAAAAATAAATTTTAAATACTGTCTAACACATAGTGAGGAATCAATATATTAAAATTAAATATCCCATTTGCAAATAAAAGAGACATACATGAAAGATTATATTTTAGGAAACTTGAAATACATCTTTTGGTAATGAAGAACAAAGTCACTAACATCATCCACTTAGAAAAAGAGTAACAGAAAGAAGTGAAAAAAGTGCCTAATGAAAAATATAAGAAGATAAAATGCATGAAAGAGTTTTTAAGAAGCACAGAGCAAAGCAAACAAACACTTACACACCAGTGTATACAGTGGCATTATTGACCGTAGCCAATACCCATCAATAGATGAATAAACAAAGTATAGTATGTATATACAATGGAACATTATTTACCCTTATAAAAGAATCGAATTTTGCTGTACACTAGATGTACCTTAAAAACATTATGCTAAATAAAATATAGTAAATACGAACGCCAAATATTTTATGACTTTACTTATATGAGGTCCCTAGAATAGGCAAATTCTATAGAGTCAGAATGTATAATAGAGGATACCAGGGGCTGGGTGGTGGAATGGATGATGAGTTACTGTTCGATTTTGATTGGGGATTTCTTAGTTTGCTTATGCTGCTATAACAAAATACCTTAGACTGGGTAATGTACAACCAGAGAGATCTATTTCTTACAGTTTGAGAAGCTAGGGAGTCCAAGATCAAGGAGTCGGTATTTGGTGTATGGTGAGAAATTTCGTACTGTGTCCACACATGACATAAGATATGGAAGTATTGATATAAAAGGGCCTCGCTAGTCCCTTGAGCCCTTTCATAAGAATATTAATTCCATCCGTCATGGCTCTATCTCCTAAAGGCCCCACCTCTTAATATTATCACATTTGGTTTTAATTTGAACATATGAATTTTGGAGGGATACATACATTACATCATACCAGGAACAATGAAAACTTTTTGGAAATGGCTACACAGCAATGCGAATGTAATTAATGTTGCTGAACTATACACTCAAAAATGACAAAAATGTTAAATTTTATGTAATGTGTGTTTTATCACAATGAAAATGTACATTAAAAGCATCAATAATATCTAATTTGTGCGAGGTGCAAATAAATACACATAAATGACAATATGTCACACAGGTGAAGGTCATCAGACTAGAGTTTTTAACAAGTTTGTAGTCTCAGGTATGGGATATTGATTGATTTTAGAGTTTTTCAGGTATGTATAATATTTTCTAAATATTCACAACTAAAAATTTGCATTAAACATATAACAACCCAGAAATGAGATGGAGAACTTCCCAAGAAGTGCTAGGAGAGACTTTCTTACTCTGCAACATCTGGCAATCTTCTCACCATGAATACTCGGTCCACGCTGTATCAGATGTACTATCCTCAACTAATCACTAACAAGAGATATGAGATTATCCTTAGACTAAAAAATCTATATTCCTTGGGGATAAGAATGAGATCAAGTTGCCTTGATTGGCATGGTCCGGCTCTAAGGACCCAAACTTTATTTTAAAAAGTGGTCCCAGTGACGATGCTGTGTAGACATTCAAAACTGCCCTCTATGGGTATGTATTGCTATCACATTTTAAAAATGAAGCTTACTGTCTTGATTAAGGTCATTCACTTTTTGATAAGAATTGTTAATTCTAAAGCCTACCCCTTCACCGTATAAATACCTGGTATTTCCTAATTATAAGTCTTCATCAGAAGGGTTGATGAAGTCTTACAGCTATCTGAGGACTAATATTAAGGGTTTAGTCTACATAATTTTTTTTGGTCTCTGGCTCATCCCTGGGATTCAGGGAATATCTGCAGTAATCAGTAAACACTTTATGTCAAACAAGAACTTAGAATTCTTACTATTAAAATGTTTGCCATGGCTGCTCTTCTGCGACTATGACAAAGCCTCAACTTTGACTTTCTCTTGTTCTGAATACAATAATGTACGATCCTTAGTTTCCCTTAGGATTGCTTTTGGCCATTCTCTTTGGCAACTCCTATCAAGTTTGTCTGTTGTTGTTGTTGTTATTATTATTATTATTATTATTACCTTCATCAATAAAACAGATCTCTTAGTAATGCACAGTAGAGTCCTCAAAGCATGTGTAAGCAGAATCAATGATCTCACAGATCACACTATTTGTCCCCAAAAAGACCCCATTTAGTCAGGCCCAGCAGTTCATACTGGTAATTCCAGCAACTTGGGAAGCTGAGAAAGGAGGAATACTTCAGTACTTGAGGCCAAAAGTTAGAGACCAGCCTAGGCAAGATAGCGAGACCCCATTTCTAAAATAATAATAATAATAATGATGATGATAAAAAGACTCTCCTGGATACAGACTTGCTGTGCTGGATAATCATTCACCTACATTTGTCTGTTCAGCCTATTAAATGCTTTTTGATAGTAATACTTTTTTTACTAACATTTTAAAAATAAAAACAGCCTTTTCTTCAGTCAATGGCAAATTGATTCATATAGATATGTAGGTATTAGACAATAAATTGTCATTTTTCATCTGAGTGGCTTCTCTAAGCCTCCTCATTATACATCACTGATTTAATTGTAATTGTATAAATTAAGCAATAACCTTGTTTATTACCCAAACTGTGGTTCTCCACAACTCTGTCCTATCTCTTAGTTTTTGGCAGCAACTCTCCTAATGGATGTCATAGTGACCTTGATGCCCATTGTGTGCATACAGCTTTATTCTCATTTTTAAATGTCATGTGGCATCTATGTTTTAGAATTCTATATTCCTTGATACCAGCAGGATACCCAGACATATCACAGCATCTCTTGTCATCAGTCCTTACCTATAAAATATAGCCACCTCTGAACTTTTCAAAGAAACTGGTGACTCTCTCAGGGGTGCATTCCACATTTTTTTTGTAAATATATCTTCATAAGAAATATTATGAGCAGATGGATTTTCTGAATGTAGTCTGCTAGTCTAGCATGTCCACTTCTAAAAGCCTTAGTCCTCTAGATGTTTTCGATGGAAATTCTGGTCTTTATCATCTTGTGAGCCATGACGTGCTCCAGTCTTCTAAACGCCACTCAGGTTTAGTGCTCCCTCCCAGGACACGGTTTTGCCAGGGTTTTAAATCCTGCATCAAGGAACAGTGCTCCCATATGAATAAACTCTCTTATTCAACTTCATTGTCTGTCATTCTTGATCCAGAAACCGTACGATCCATATATATCCCCTTAACTTATTGCAAATTCATGTGTTTCACAAGTCATGCAGCTCCTTTGTCATATAGTTACTTGGCCTTTCACCAGACCAAACAATTCCAAAGCTTTTGTTTAATAGAAATGATAAAGTAGACCATGAGGATAATGAATGCTTTCTTGTAAATAAAGCCTTCTGCGTTGTTTTCAGGGATGAAAGGAGAGGTATTTTTTATTTTCTGTTAGGAAGGAGTGGACTACTTCTGCATATCCAGAGGGTTTAGTGGAGTATTGGGATTTAAAATTTCCAAATGCGTCAGTCAATATGCCAAATCTCAAGATCTCACTCCTTCTCAGTCATGACACTGAGTTTGGTGTGGCACACTTGACAGAGTTAAAATGTCAACTTTCCTTGGGGCCCTGGTCACCTTAGAGTTAAGTCATGTTGTTGATTCTCAGCTGCTCTGCCTTCTGGCTGCAGGAAATGATTCTGTATTGTCATGGAGGCTCTCTGGCTTTCCCTGTTACTTTCAGTTGGTGATTAGATCTCCTTACACTTTCATTATTCTTCTAGTGAAAGTTTCAACAATTAAACCTGTACAATATGACAAGACCTATCAGTACACCAACTGCTATAGCAGGGACCATATTACTACCAGGATTATTGATTATCCAGCTGCAAAATTGCATTTTCAGGTCAGCTTCCCAGGATGACATTCCTAGGATGATCCTGGCACCAACTGTCGTAGGATGGGTTCCTCAGGAAACATACCATAAGGAAGAGATTTGCATTCAGGAGGTTTACTGGGCAGATATTCTTAGAATCTACAACCGTGAAGGGGTGAGAAAAACAGGATGAGCAGAAGGAGAAGTTGAACTGCAAAGTAGTTGTAACAGAGGCCTCAGTAGATCCCGTGGGAGACAGGAACTGGGCTGGCTATTCAAGGTTATTCTGAGTTGAAGCAAGAGGGCTGGGCTTTAATCATCAGTGACAGGCTGCCCCGAAGGGCAACTCACTTGCCAGCTGTCAACAGCCAACACTCCAAGCACCTAGGAAAATGAGGGGGCATCTGGGGAGCTTACCATCTACTCCCTTTTAAACAAGAAGATACCTGTGCTATTTTAAATGAATTCAGTTATTTCCCTTAGTCTTCTCATCTCTAGCCAAATATCCCATTCTTTATTAACTGTATATTGTAAAAATTTCAGGTAAGAAATCATTTTGTATTTCTCTTTACTCACCACAGAATATAAATTGATATCCCATAGCATATTTTTTCATGAATATTACCTTATTCTGTTAAACTATCCTTCGTAGTGTGTGTAAAAAGCACGTTTACTATAAAGAATGTAGCTGATGCAGTAAACTATGAGTTAAACCTTGTACCCAATCATTTTATCTAGGCTTTTCTACCCCTGAAATGTTAATATTTTCTTATTTGGCTGGGTTTTACCCACACATATATTTTTTCCTAATAAGTGCTTATGAATGATATATTCCTGAGTTGAATCATGTTACCTTATCTTTGTCTCTTAACTTCATATTTCCTAACATTCTGGTAGGTTTATTTTATATTTTTATGTCATTTTTTTTAAAATAAATTTTTAAACATTATTTTGTAGTTTTTGGCTTTCAAGGTTGCTTTCAAGATATATAATGATAGTCTGATTTCCCTTTTTCTTAGGCTGCATAAAAGATATTTTCTTTATTCTTGAACTCTGATAATTTAGATAAATTTGCCATGCTGCTGAGCATTCCATATCAACATATTTTTGATACTTATGACTAATTTGATATAGGGCTCTTATACTTAATGCTGCTATCTTTTCACCTCTTTATAATTGTTATTATTATTGTCTTAGATATCCACATACAATCCTTAAATGTAATGCTAACTTCTTGTCAGGATAATGTTCTTATATTGTAACTTTGGGAATTATTTCTGCTCTATTTATCAAGTTGTTTAATTCAGACATACCAATTATTCTTATCCTTAATCGTATTTTCCTCCCATGTTTATTTATTTATCCTTTTAATGAATAATTGTTACCTGTGTGTATTAAAAACCCCTGTAAAAACTTGACTGAATGCTATAATATACATTTATTTTATGTCATATTTCTGTCAATTGGCTAGTGGTTGGCAATCTGGGTTTGGTGACGTTTGCTCCTGGGGCATGTTCTTCCCACGTTACTTCTAAGAAGCTCAAGAGAACAAATGTCAACATGCAAGTCACCTTAAAAGCAAGGTTGAAAACTGCTTAGAGTCAAGAATTAGGAAAATTGACTATGTATGTACTCTATGGACTACTTTGACAGAGTAGATTTTTGAATGTAACAAGACAAGTCAACTTGAGTGGTAATATATTTTGGGAAATCAGCTCACTACAAATTGTGACTGTAAACATTGTACTGTAAATGCTTTGTAGTTTCCCCCCAATAATAATAAAAAAAAAGAATTAGGAAAATTAACTCTACCCTTTTAGTGGAAGAATTGCAAACCCTAGAGGAATGAAGGAGAGAGGCATCAGAGGTAATGTGGCAATCTGTCACGGAATATTTTTATCTATATTACTTGTGATTATCTTACATTATTTATTTGTTGGTAATGCAAATTCTATTTCTTGCTGATTTTGACTGATTTTTCATTTTGTCATTAATAATGCTGTTATACTTTCCTCCATATTGAGTTTTTTCATCAAATTGTTGTTATCTTCGAGTGATTATATTGTTGAGCCCATGTCTTAGTAAATAACTTTCCGTTTTGAAAACCATGTGGGGAATTGCCTTCTATTCCTTGGACTTTGTTAGATTGGAAGAAGATTCAGCTAATGCTCTGTATATGACCACCCACCCTAATAATGTCCAAACTATTTTTTTTTAATAGAGAAGGGGTTTTGTTCTGTTGCATGTTGCCTTAGCTGGTCTCCAACTCCTTGCTTCAAGTGATCCTCCCATCTTGGCCTCTAAAAGCCCTGGGATTACAGGCATGAGCTACTATGCCCAGCCCATACTATTCTTAAATATTCTCTAGTCATGGTACTTCCCCTTTCTTAGAGCCTGTATACCAGGCCCACAGGGACATTCTGAATCTTTGCATCTCCACACTTACAACTTATGCCATGAAATACGTGTGCATGCATAGAATATCAGAAAAAATTTAGTTATGATAAATGATATGTATATATGTGTTCCAGAAAAGAACATATATGTATACATTAATGTATTTATTTTCCTAAAAATAGCAATACATTCATGCTATCTTGTAAAACTCAAGTGCGTTTTCATACTTCCTCCTTGTATTTAATTTCTTATTAAAATATTTACACGTTATCAAAAAAGATATTGACTATCATGCTATATGACTTATGTATAGAGAATATTTTCCTATCCTTAAAATCATTTTAACATATTATATATGTGTGTGTATTGTGAAAACTCAGGCATAGTAATATAGGTAGATATTTGATTATAATTTGGTAGATTATAATAGCAATGCCACAAAATGCTCAAAGGCTCTGCAGGTATCAGCAGTAACATACTGAGCCTGTATTTCATCTAGTGCTTAAAGTGTTATTCTCATTTGGATACATATACTTTTAAACAGAATCAATAGTTCTTGATTAAATTATAGATTTTTTAAACTTTCCAACAGCTTGCATCTGATTTGAATGGAATTAATATTGGTAACATACTTAGCTATTGAATCAGACAAGTGTTATAAGAATTTTATTTTTTCTCAATTACATATTCATATTTTATTTGTTTACTTAAAAATCACACTGCTATTGAAAAATCCCAAAGTTTATAATCATACCTAAGGACTTAAATAACCAGGACAGAGAATAAAGAGTTTGGGATAGATTTTGTGGCTAAACAAAGGAAAAATCTGCCATACCACAAGTATTCACACTCTTAGCCAAAAAGAAACAGATACTTTCTTCAGAGGTTACAGTGTGAGCTTTCAACACCAGAGTGCATCATATTATGCTATTTGGTGTTCTGCTTTATATTTAGAATATCCCACAGAATAAGAAAATGTTTGAATTTATCTAGCTTTATTCTTATTCAGTCTCAATTATATAACAAATGAAGGGAACACATTTTAACAAAGTCATCATTATATAGGTTTATGTATACATATCGCTATCTACTGATTGATCGATCTATCTACAGTCATGTGTTGGTTTACAATGGGGATAAATGCATCATTAAGCAATCATCTAATAAATGCATTATTAAGCAATGTTCTTCTTGTGTGAATATCACAGAGTGAACTTATGCACACCTACATGATATAGTCTACTACACATCTAGGCTATATGGTATAGTCTACTGACCCTAAGCTACAAACCTTTAAGCTTGTTACAGTACTGAGTACTGTAGGCAATTGTAACCCATAGCGTTTGTGTATCTAAACATATCTGAATGTAGAAAAGGTGCAGTAAAAATACAATATAGAAGATAAAAAAGGCATTACTTGTAACCAAACTATTTGTACCCCCATAATAAATTCTGAAATAAAAAAAAATGGTACACCTGTATAGGGCACACACCATGAATGGAGTTTGCAGGACTGCAAGTTGCTCTGAATGGGTCAGTGAGTGCGTGGTGAGTGAATGTGAAGGCCTAGGACATTACTGTACACTACTGTAGACTTTATAAACACTGACCACTTTCACTAAATTATAAAACAATATTTTGCTCCAGGTTGTTACAAAAGGTATTCAAAGTTCACCATTTTTTATGGCTGAATAATATTCCATGGTATACATATACTACATTTTGTTAATCTACTCATGTATTAATGGGCACTTGGGTTGTTTCCACATCTTTGGAACTGGAGACCATCCTCCTAAGTGAAGTATTGCAAGACTGGAAAAACAAACACCACATGTACCCACTTTTAAATTGGAACTAAGTGATCAACATGTGTACATATGGTAGTAAAATTCTACAGAAATCAAACAGGTGAGGGGGGGAAGAGTGGATAGGTAAATTCACACCTAATGTGTACAATGCACACTATCTGGGTGATGGACACACATATACTTTGATTCAAACTGTGCAAAAGTAATTCATGTAACCAAAATGTTTGTACCCTTGTAATATTATGAAATTAAAAAGTTAACATTTCCAAAGTATAATTAAATATCCAAAAAAGAATTTTTAAAATAATAAATCATCCTTAGCTTACTATAAACTTTTTACTTCATAAACTTTTTTAAACTTTTGACTCTTTTATAATAACATTTAGCTTAAAACACAAACACATACAGCTATACAAAAATATTTTATTTCTTCATATCATTATTCTATAACCATTTTTCTATTTTTAATTTTTTTTAACTTTTTAAATGTTTTTTTGTTAAAAACTAAGGCACACACACATTAGCATAGGTCTACACACTGTCAGAATCATCAATATCACTGTCTTCCATTTCCACATCTTCCAACTGGAAGGTCTAGGACATCACTAGGCAATGAGGATTTTTTTAGCTCCATTACTCTTATAGGACCACCATGACAAATGTGTTCCATCAATTGGATGAAATGCTGTCATGCTGTGCATGACTGTATTTATCTGGCTTTGAAATTATTAGAGACAGCTTTCAAATATTGTAAATAGATTCAAGGGGAGAAAAAAAGGTATCTGCAGGGGATTGCCAATGGTGCTTTTAGATAACAAGCTTTTATCACTAACATGAAATAAATAGATGTCTCAAATGCAGAATAGAAATAAGTATTGTTGAGAATAATTCTTAGTTACTCATGTTTATTTTTTCCATATAAATTTATATATTTTATTTATAAATAAAAGTTGATTTTAATGGTTGGGAAACAGAAAAATATATTAGCCTAATAAAAACAAATTTGATTAAATAGGCTTGAGTTTTATGATTTCTAAGGAAGATGTTTTCTGGCTCCATTTTAATATCATGATGCATGGTGATAAGGTATTAAATATAGCAGTTATGGGGTAAATATTAAAGAGAAAATAAGAGAATATACAATTCTTAAAATGGAAATGATCAGATCAATAGTGCATGTACAGTGTTTCTAAACTAGTTAGAAATAAAAAAATTACACAGGTAAGATAGAAAACAAGATGCTCATATCTGTATAGCTTTTTCAGTGGAATTGATACATTCCCAGCTCGCACAATGATGCACAAGTTGTATAATATAATGTGAGAGAACTCTGGATGTGGAGTTCTCCTATGGAGGAGACACTATAGGTTCAAATTCAGGCTTTATTGATCGTCTAATTATGCGTATAAACTTGAGCAATCTGATCATTTTCTCTAATTCCAAGTTTCTATATCTATTACATAGATAAGACATAGAGGTATATTTCAATATAGAGGTAAATATAGTTATGTGTTATAATGCTATTAATATCTACTGTTTACTTTATGAATTCCTGTGAGAATTTGAGGAAATAGCTTTATGGAAACCACTTGGAAAATTACCTGGTGCATGCATAGAGCTCAACAAAATATATAAATGATATGTTTATATAGAGAATACTCAAGTGGGCAATTTAGATCACAATGAAAATATTTTGAAAGGTGATCCACAGGTTAGTTGAACTTTTCTTGGCATCTAGCAGATAATATTTACACTACATTTTTTTTTATTTCAATATATATTTGTATTAAGAATATTCTCTTACACAGCTGTTATAAAATTATCAAAATCAGGAAATTTTACATTGACAGAATACTGTTATCTAATCTGATACAATACTATTTTTTAACAGTCTGTACTCAAAATTTCATCAGTTGTCTCATTAACAACCTTTATAGTGTTTTTTTAAGTGTACAATTAAATGATTATTAGTAAATTTACCAAGTTGTACAGCTATTCACATAAATCAGTTTTAGAAGATTTTCTTCCCCCTGTTGAGACCCCTAATTCCCTTCCCCAACTACATTTCAAGCATACCCCTCCCCATCACAATGCTCTCCACATCCCTCAGATGTGGGTCTTCCCCCCACCCCTTGAATCCCTAGTGAACACCACCACCATTTGAGCACCATAGTGTTAATCAGTCAGTACCAATTTGATGGCAAGTACATGTGGGGCCCATTCTTCTGATCTTGTGTCACCTCACTTCGAATAATGGGCTCAAGCTTAATCCAGGATAATATAAGCGGTGCTAGCTCACTGTCGTTTCTTAAAATTGAGTAATATTCCATTGTAAACATATACCAGATTTTAATAATCCACTCATGAATT